>BMAV01005284.1:24750-42738 GCA_019973955.1 Trichonephila inaurata madagascariensis
TGCTTTGAGGCATACGGTAAATACCATCCCAGAACTAATAAAGTATCTTTTGACGGAGCAGAATTTCAAATATGTTTTAACTGGAAAGTTCCAAACTGATAATTTAGAAGCCAGATTTGGGCAATACAGACAAATGTCTGGAGCAAATTATCATGTCACTGTGCAGGACATTTTGCAAGCTGAAAAAAAGTTGCGCATTAAAAGTGTGTTAACTTTGCACTCAGATAAATATGGTACTATCTCACTAAAAAATTTAATTTCAAATCATTCAGGTGAGATATTTCATGTTAAAGTAGATATTGCAGATTTCAACGAAATATTAAACATTAGAAATAAACCAGATGATATTTCAATAGAAGAGTATCAAGCTTTAATGTATATAGCGGGATATATATATATTGTGTGCATAATATAAAATTCGAATGCTCTGATTGCAAGCATACATTTGTTTTAGATAAGCAGATTAATTTCGACTCGGAAAATATCGAAGGGACAAAATATTTGAGACTTCTGGATAGAGGAGGTTTAAAAATGCCCACAGATATTGTTATGAAAGTCATTTCAACGCAATATTTCATTTTTAATTTGTTAATATCGAAAACATTCGAATCGAAGTTTCTTAAAGTTGATTGCCAATTATCTTGCTTTACAAGCATAACAGAAGCGTATCTGGAATTACACGAGTTGTGGAATGTCTTGCATTCGTTTCATTCACCTTGTGTAAATTGTAACATTCCTGCATTTTCATATTTTAAAAAAGTATTCGTTACATTTGGGAACATATGCTTAAATAATTATTCAAAAAAGTGCAGTGAAGAAATTTTAACCGTGAAGGATAACCGCGAAAAATGAAGAAATTTAAGGCCAATTAAATTAATGTTTGCTTTTTATATTTTTCTGTTTTATTTATTTAAATATTCAATTATCAATTCGTATTTTATTCATTGTGCATGTATATCCTTGTAATTTTTTTATACTACATACATTTTATGAACGTGTGTAATTGTTCATATAACTATTATTTGAAGAAAAATTATTTATTTATTTACGATATTCTTTTAAATTATTTTCATAAAGATTTTATCATTCAAAGTATGTAAAATGTTATTTTTTTAATTTCAAAACTTTTGTTTGATTTTTAGATATTTTTACCATAGCATAATATTGAATTTTAATGCATATGCATAAAAATAATGTAGTTAATAGTTTAAATAATATCATCACAAATGCAAATTATTCAAAATTTGAAACTAATCAGTACGTTGCCTCATTAATGATATATTCCATGAAAAGTTTTTTTTCTGATTATTTATAGGTAAGTGTATTTACTAATGTATATATATTTTTAACATCCTATATTTGCTATGTAATTATTATGGTGTCTAAACTGTTCATGTCATATGCATTTTTTATGTAATAATATGCCTCAAATACTTTACTTTTCCTATTTTCTTTTTTATTTTATTGGATTGAAATTATTTTAAAATTTTTGAATATTGAATGAATAAAAATTGAATATTTTTAACGTATAATCTAGAATCTCTCTATTTTTACTATATAATATTACTATGGTGTCTAAAACTGTTTGTCATTTCTATATTTGAATATATTTTTGCATGCATTTTTTTTATAATTCTTTCTTTTGTTATGATTCATTGATTCTATGAGAGCATAAAAAATGTCATTTCACAGGAAAAAGGAACTCCAGCAAAATGTTTCTAAATTCACATGATTTTTTTATTAATATGCCTCTAATGTGCTCTACTTTTCAAATTTTCTTTGCAAGTAAATGTTTGTTATTTTTTTATTTTATCTGATTGAAATTATTTTACATTGAGCCAGTTTTTTCTTAGACTTTTCTTATACTGTTAGGAGCCTTTCATGAGTGATTTTGTCCCTTTTTCCGGGAAAATATTATGCATCATTCTAGCGTATTAATGCATAACTTTCATCAGAAAATATTCTCAGTAAGAATTAAAAAAAATAATCAATATAAATGTGGAAATTTTAGCCTATGGCATGAAAAGAAATAAATGTTCAAAGCTTTATATTCCTCACAGAGCGAATGCGCGTAGAAAAGCTTTCCCTCCTTTCGTGACGTCATCAAAATGCTGTCACGGCCTAGTCCTTTTCTAGATGGCCTTGGTACTTCTCGCGGTGTCATTTCTGAACCTGACTTGTTGAACACTCCTGAATCAGAAATACTTTAAGGATTTTCCGACCAGGGTGTGATTCAGGTCAGAAGAATTACAATAAAAAAAAGATGCTACAATTATTCCTACAAAACATTTAATTTTAACATTCAATAGCCCAAAACTACCAAACACAATAAAAGCTGGATATCTTGTGACGTCTCTCGCGTTCTTCTTCTAACATAACTCCTAAGTTCTTTGACGGCCACGATTAATGGCAAAACTTTTCCAACCCAATACCAAGAAGAGAAACAGGACGAATATGCAAATGGGATATACTTTAAAAGGATAGAGGGTTTGGTGAGATAAGACGGCAAGCCTAGAGATAACTTAGTACGGAATCGTTCGGAACAAGTGTTAGATGACCTACAACCCAGGAAGAAGGATACGCTCATCGTCATTAATAATATTAATTATAAGAAGGATTAATAAGGCCTGAGTATTCTCACCTACAAATAGCATAATAGGAGTGTCTTCAACCAAGGAAAGAAGGTGACTCTATAAAAGGTAATATTTTGTATAGGAAGTTAGATTAGGCAGATAATTAAATATAATTAAGATAAGTGATCTAGTTGTGCGATCTGACTTGAATATTCAGTTTAATTGGTGGCTTATTCTCACTTAAAGAAAGTTATTATTTAGAATTAAGTAATTTAAGTTATTCTTAATAAAAGTTGTGTTAAGAATTACAAAATGTCTCATCTATTAGATAATCCCACACCTCTAGCTTACGCGGATCCCACTAGACATAACTATCGCAGGATGGCTATGTCTCAATCTGAAGTATAAAATCCGTCCCTATATACCGAATCCTCTGCGCTGTTTCAAGTGCTAGAGGTTCGGACACTCAAACTTCCTGCCGCGATCAATTAACTTACTCTAGATGTGCATCAGTTGGACATGCCTCCTTATATTGCAGCCTAGAACCGAAATGTATTACTTGCTCTCAACCCCATTCTACTAACTCTTAAGTATGCCCCAAGTGGAAAACCGAAAAATAAATTCAAGAAATCAAAAGCTAATAAAAATATATCCTATTTAGAAGAACGAAAATTAATAGTCCCATATTTATCTCAAACTTACGCTCAGGTAGCTAAATCCTCTACTATAAATAATCCTACACAAACAGATGAAATTATAACAAAAATAAAATGTCCTTCTTTAAATTTACGTCAACCACTTTAATCCCTCCCAAAATCAAATATATCAATATCCACTTCTGCTTCTTCCACATCACCGTCTTCAACCCAAGCACACCTCTTGCCATCCACCTCTTCAATAGCAGCTACTATGTCAGAGCCTCAGCCACCTCTTTATTCTTATGTCTGATGCCGAACTTTACACAACCAATAATATGTTCACCCTTATTGAATCATCTTCCTCAATCATATCCGTCTCCCCATCTAACTCCGGTATTCAACCCTCTTCTGTATCTACTACAATACAGGATTCAAAAGAAAATACAAAAACTCGGGTAAGAAGAAAAAAAATTACTAAAAAAACAAATGACGCAAAAATAGAGAAATAAAAATGGGACCACACAAACCGCGAAATGTACACCTTAACAGGATTCCTCAGACGGGGAAATGATTGAATACAATGAGGATGAACTCGCGTTTTACCGAAAATTACCTATATTACATATTCGCACATAATTACATCCACACGATATCGAAACGGCAGAAAGTAATTGTGTTTTCTTTTACTTTCACAATTTATATTATTTACAGATGGCTGAATAAGAATTTTAAATCTATATTAAATATCTTATTTCGTTTTTTTATTTTTTGCATGTTTCTGTTTTAACCTTATCTGACTTGGTGGGAGGACCAGGCCCCTCATCAAAATTCATGTTCTTTTATCTTATGAATTGGATTTTTTTATATTTTATTTGCGAGTTTACCTTGTACTATACTGCAACAGTGTTCTTGTAGTCATGTTTATATTTTTTATTTCGTTTTTAATATTTTAACAAATGTTTGGCGCATTGTAGCCGAACCCGGCTCTTGTGCCATAAGCCCAAACACTCACTCACTCACCGCTGCCCAAATAGTATCCCTCGCGGGAGAGGCTACAGCACAGGCATGTCAAACACGTGGCCCGCCAATATATAAATTGCGGCTCGCGGAGACTTTTTAAAGCTTTACCAGTTTAAAATTACTTTGATGTCAGCTTTTTAAAAACTTTAGCTACCTATTCTTGCTTTAACAGAAATCCTATTAGATTATAGAAATAAGTTTTAGATTATGTTATTTTTAATATTTTATTAAAAATCATTTAATTTTTCTATTATAAATTAAATTTTATTACATAATTTTTAAAATACATTAATACAATAATTTACTGTAGTGGAACCAAGATTCATTATGTGTGGGTGACATTTATTTCCCTTCCTCCATCTCTCCTTGGCGTGTCCAATCATAAAGAGAACAGAGTAACCTCAGAGACCAGAATTTTTTTTAAGTTTAAAAAACACAAGGCGATGAAGATAAAGTACACTCACTTCCAAAAGTTAAGCACGAAGATGTAAAATGCATAAAAAGCAACAAATACTGCTTTATTGACACAAAATTTGGCAGTAAAGTAGCATATATATTTATACATAAAACAAAATCAATAATTATATACAGAAATGAAAACAATATTAATTTTTTGTAATTTATCAGATTATGTGATACTGGAGACTTAAACAGAATTATGTATTAAGAGCAAATAAACAGCATAAAATGAAAAAAAAGGACATTGATAAGGTATGGGATCCCCCTTTATCTGTATGCAAAGTTTACACCTTCTGATCATGCTTTCAATTAGGTGCTCTACCTCCGAAGAATTCAGCAATCGCCATTCTTCTTGTAGAGCAGTTTCCAGCTCAATAAGAGTGGCTGGAGGTGGGAAATGTGAAGATACAGCACGGCCTAGAGCATCTCAAAGATTTTCAATGGGATTAAGATCGGGCGAATATGCTGGCCACGCCGTACGCGAAATCCCTTCACTCTCCAGGTAGTCATCGACGATGTCATCTCTATTAAACGTGCGTTGTCGTCCATTAAAACAACAGTAGGACCAACTTCTGCAGCGTACAATCTCACAATAGGTTCCAGGACTTCATCTCGATTCCGGACAGCCGTCACAGAACCCCGTTTAAAGATGTGCAGGTTGGTGCGTTATCCTAATGAAATCCAGCCCACACCATAATGCTTCTGCCTCGGAATGCCTGAAGTTCGGTGATGTTTTGGGGCTGATTGCGTGTTCCTTGTTTACGACATATCCTTATACCCTTGTTATCTGGCTCCAGAGCAAATCTTGACTCATCAGTAAACATGACATTGCCCCAGTCAGACATAGTCTAATTGCCATGTTCCCGGCACCACTTTAATCGTGCCCTTTTTGATTGGACGGATAGAGGAACACAAACTCGAGGTACCCGGGCATACAGTCCATTCATATGTAATTTTTGGAGGGCGTACAGTAGCTGCAGTTATAGTCTTACCAATGGACGCTGTAACCATATATGTCACACGTGTGGAGGTCGCTCTGCGATTCCGCTTGGCTACGATAGCAATATATCGATCTTCCGCGGGGGTTGTAACCCTTGGGCGACCACCTACAGGCCTTCGGACAACTGTCTGTGTGGTTTGGAATTGTTTCCGTAAACGTGAAATTACAGAATGATGAACGCCGAAGAAAAGAGCAACATCTGTGATCGACTGTCCTGCTTCAATGCGCCCCACAGCACGCCAGCGCTCAGAATCTTCCATTCGTTTTCTGGAAGTCATAGAAACACGTATGTCTTGAAAACAAATTGTACGAAAGTTTTAAACACCTTCTATCAGCACTTACACAATCAACTTCTGTAACCCTTCATAAGGCTGAATTCTTATAAGACTGCCCTTTTTGCATATTTCTTGACATGAAAGCACGATTGGCTGTTACCTAACATATTTGCATACTTCCATCTACCTCTGCAGCAAATTGAATCCTTTTCAATTCTGATTGGCTTCCGGAAATTAGCATTTTCCTCTCCGTGCTTAACTTTTGGAAGTGAGGGTATAATGGTTGCTAAATCGTTTGCGAATGAAAGTAGACTTTGGTTTTTATTCATATTCACCTACAAATGTATTTAATAAAAATATATTCGAACTTCAAGAACAATGTGTGTAAGAAAAAAGATTCATTGAAGAGGAACACCATAATTTTGAAGAAAAATGGGAACTGTAACATTTTTTGTGACCAAAACTAGAATAAAATGTTATGGCTAATATAAAAAAACCTTATTTCAGTTGTTAAAGAATATAATCTCAAAAGGCATAATTACGCAAATCAATAAAATAAACTATGACCAATACATTGCAAAAACTTCGAGAACATAAATTGTCGAAATGGAAATCAATTCTTCAAAACAACAAAAAGTATTTACTAAATTTGTTGTAGACGAAATAGCTGCTTTAAAGTTTAGTTATACGCTGAAGAGCCCAAAAAAAATTTGGTACAGGCATGCGTATGCAAATAAAGAGGTATGGAACCAATCAGAGTAAGGCGATGCGGTCGGCAAAACCTATATAAGACAATGAGTGTCTGGCACAGTTGTTAGATAGGTTATTGCTGCTACAATGATGGGTTACCAAGATTTAAGTGAATTTAAACGTGGTGTTATAGTCGGCGCACGAGAGATGAAACATAGTATCCGATGAAATTTAGATTTTCACGTACACAACCATTTCACGAGTGTACCGTGAATATCGGAAATCCGGCAAAATATCAAATCTACGACATCTCTGCGGCCGGAAAAAGATCATGCAAGAACGGAACCAACGACGACTGACGAGAATCATAAGGCGTGACAGACGTGCAAACCTTCTGCAAATTGCTGCAGATTTTAATGCTGGGCCATGGACAAATGTCACCGTGCGAACCATTCAACGAAACATCTATATGGGCTTTCGGAGCCAAAAGCTTACTCGTGTACCGTGTTGACTGCACGACACAAAGCTTTACGCTTCGCCTTTACCGTCAACACCGACATTGGACTGTTGATGACTGGGAACACGTTGCCTGGTATAACGAGTCTTGTTTCCAATTGAAACGAGCTGATGGACATGTACGGGTATGGAGACAACCTCATTAATCCATGGACCCTACATGTCAACAGGGGACTGTTCAAGCTGGTGGAGGCTCTGAGATAGTATGGGGCGTGTGCAGTTGGCGTGATATAGGACCCTTGATATGTCTATATACGACTCTGACAGTTGACAGGTACGTAAGCATCCTGTCTCATCACCTGCACCCCTTCTTGTCCATTGTGCATTCCGACGGACTTGGGGAATTTCAGCAGGACAATGCGACACTCCACACTTTCAGAATTGCTACAGAGTGGCTCTAGGAGAACTCTTCTGAATTTAGACACTTCCGCTGACCACCAAAATTCCCAGACATGAACATTATTGGATGCCTTGCAACGTGCTGTTCAGAAGGGATCCCCCCCCCCCCTCTTATTCCTACTGATTTATGGAAAGCCTTGCAGGATTCAAGACTCGCCTGTAGAGGGGCATGTTAAGTCTGCAGAGGCTCAAAGTCCTCTCGTTGGCGTACTGAGGTAGTTTGGAGAGCGAACGCAGCTCAGATGTCGTCCTCGTCACTTGACCATGGTTCAAAATTACGAGGTCCTTCGCTAAAAGCCTTCGAGTAGCTAAATAGTGCGACGTTAATATTCACACACTCATTTATGAAGTCTTCTGGAAACAGCCCCCCTGAAACGCGGGTTCATGTAGCCACATACAACTCACGAGAAAGCTGAGAAGCTGTTGTATCTCAGCTTTGTCTCCTTATAATGAACAAATAGCGATCTTCTCTGATTATCATGGCTCTTGCCAGGCTTTCTTTCTATGGATCCGGTATCCTGAAACTTTCCGTAAGTTGAACACGAAGGTGGGCATTAAATTGAATTCTCTACAAATCTGGATTTGAGACTGGCCTGCTTCTAGCCCACACACAATTCACCACTTCTTTACATCATCTAAACACCATTGAGTTAAGTTTTAGTAAAGCTAATAAGGAATATGTGAATCGACTATGTACCGTAAAATCCGCCGTATAACGCGCATTTTTAACACAAAAAATAAGATAGAAATATATGGATGCGCCTTATACGTCGGGTATAAAAATGAGAGCTTTAAAAATAAAAATAGAGATGATTATAGAAAAAATTATAGACTTCTACATATATCGCAATACTCTGTTTATTTAAAAGAAATTACATTCCTTATGAACTTAAAGGGTTGTAGTTCTAGAAGTATATTAATTTTTCTACAGCTTTGAGCAATACCTCGAATAACTGAATTAAAAACATAAGAACATTACACACGTATATTTCAGGTTTCTTCGTAAAATAGGGGGTGCGCGTTATACGTCGAGTATAACAAAAAATTAAAATATGCAACTTGAAATTATGGGTGAGCGTTATACGCCGGATGTTATAGTATGTATATTATAAAATGCATTGAGCTTGACATTGAGTCTAATAAATAGATTATATACACTGCGAAAAACCGGTATTCTGAACTGAGTACAAAATACTCACTTTTAAATACGTCACATACTCAAAATAGCTCCGATGCAAACATACTCAAATTTGAGAATAGCCCATTCTTATCTTTGGCAACGACTACGTACTCAAAATTGTAAACATCACATACTCATTTTTGAACCTGTTACTGGATCAAATTCGAGAATATAACAGCAAAATGAGTGCGTAATGTACTCATGTATGAGTTTTTATGGGTCAAATATGAGTATGTATCGTTTTTATTTTATGGTTTGTGTATCCAATACGAATTTTTAACTTACAAATATATATCAAATCAAATTTAAAGGGATCTAAATATGTGATACTTATAAGTTGTAAATTTCATTTTTTCCATCTTATATATTATTTAATCTACATTTTACGAAGCTTTTACCACTTTACTTTGAAGATCTAAATTCTTTTTGCATTTATTGTGTTACTTGCATATCATCGCAAAAGTGTCAACATTCAAGATAATTCGCCATGTCTCTTACGCGCAGAATTAACAACCATGTACTTCGTTTTATATAATGTCGCCAATGTTTTTGAGGTGATACGCAAGTTCCAACAAAAATATAATTTTTGGTTTAAAAATGCAACTGCTATGTGATCATAAACTGTATTATTTTTGTGAACTTATACCTCAAATTTTAATCTTTGAAAATAACAAAAAAGATTCGATGCTATAGTTAAACAAATGAGTAAGCAATTTGGCTCATTAAAAGTTATATTTATATTTCTAGAAGCAATATATTGTCTTTAAAATCTAATACAAACAGAAAATTAACTTTTATTTAAAATCAGTCTTTCAATAAATATCTTGGAAACATTATTCATTAAGAAGTGTCTTGGAAACATTATGATGAATAACAGACTTTTCATATTAAAAATTTCTAAACACAAGTAAAAAAGGAATAGTTTCTTTGCATATTATGTAACATGAAAAGAAAAAAAACTTCTAAAACTTAGAAACCCGACTAAAATAAGTCTCATTAGGCCCCCCAGGTGAGTAAGTATTTTTTTATCAATTGTTTTGTTTAAATCGATACATACACAACCTCTGCTCTCAACACTCATAAACCGAGCTACTTACTGGGACTCCCTTTTAATCCATCCAGATGGAAATAAAAATGCATTGTAATATATGTTACAAATCAAGCTCACTTTTATATTAACTGATTTTATACTCTATCACCAAAGAAAACAAATATTGTAGTTTTTAAGTTAATGTTTTTTTTAAATCAAAAATTAAAATATTTAAAAAGTTTAGTCCTTAGAAGAATGTAAAAACAACTAAAACACACAGATTTTTACATTTACAAAACATTTAAAATGCACAAATTTTTAACCAACTGGAAAGAGTTTTTAGAGAAGTTTTCAGCGCCCATTTAGAAGAAAAAATAACATCTAAGGACCAGTCGAACCATAATCTAGCCATTTTACTAGTGTTCAGCATTTTTTTTAAATGATTCTCTGTAAACAATAGAAATAAAACAAATCATATCTTTGAAATATTTATTCTGGAAATTGTACACATACATATCAGACATTGAAAAAAAACAAAAAAAACAAGGATACAAGTGTGATTTTTAAAACAACATGCCTCTTTTCATCCATAAGAGTTATTTTTTATTGAATTTTTTTTATAAAAATTATCTCTCTATATATAATCCATATTATAGTCAACTCCATTCTTATTTGTATAGCATAGCTTAGCTTATGTTTTAATGTAATATACATCAAATTATCATTTTAAATATAGAAAGTTCTAATGTGTAAACAGATTTTTTTTTTATTTTCATCAAATCAATAGCATGTCTTACTAAATATAAGTGAAAATGTCTTTCAAACAGTGTTTCAAATAAATTACATGTTAGGATACATGAGTCATCTACATTATATACTGAAAAATTTATAGATAGCTGGTTCTGAGAGGAATCTTAAGTTTCCTCTCGTTAGAGTAAAATCTCAGCAAATGTTATTCGTAATTATATAGTATTCTGAGTTCTTAGTGTGAGACCACCTTCTTGGATTGAAAACTACTAGATTCCAAAATCTTATTTGCAGTGATTTCAAAACCTCGCCTAAAAGACGTTTTGTGTGTAAAGAAATGATAACAAATTAGCTCCCTATATGTATATATTGTTCCAACGAGGGGCTATTTTTTGAACAGTAGTTTTTATAAACGTTAACTTCAGCAAGGCGTGGTGGCGATGGTAGCTTAGTGGTCAAGGTAACAGACTCGTGGCTGGTATGTCATGAGTTCGAATCTGTCGAGAGCTCAAACGTCCTCTTGCTGGTGTGGTAGGAGAGGAGGGGTGCCAGCACAGGTGTCGTTCTCATCACTTGACCATGGTTCAAGATTACGAGGTCTGTCGCCAAAAGCCCTTGTGTAGCTGAACAGTGCTATGTTAATACTCTCTCACTCAGCAAGACATGCCTTCGTGTTTACTAGTTAAAAAATTGTACTTTTTTTTAAAAACCTTTTACCTTGTTTCTGAATTATAAATGCTTTATTTTTAATTTGCATTAGTTTCATTTCTACTTGTAAGCTAAATCTTCATTTTTAATATTACAATTCATAATTTATTTTAAATTTTGCACATAGTTCTGATTTTTTCTTTTTTTATAGATAAAAAATAATTTACAAATTTCATACATTTTACATTTTCTGCCAAAGACCATTTGATTCCCATTGCAGTTTTTGTCGTCATATTCAAAACAGTCTTACGGGGGAGCATGGTACTACATTTGTTATGATAAATTTTGTAAATTGTCGTTCAACATGTAAGTAATTTAAAAGAATAGACTATTCCTGACAAAAGAGGAATTACATTAATTTTAAAAAAAAGGCAAAAATGTAAGTGCTATTATTGTAGAAAAATATGAATACCAGGATTTAAAGAAATAGAACACAAGGTATTTAGAAATTCCGGGAAAAGAAACAGAAGAAAAATGGAAAAATAATAACTGTTTAAAACTAAAAAAAATTTAAACCAAAAAAAGAAATCAATATCAGGATGTGAAAAGATTAATGGTGAAATATTATAAATCCGATTCTTTAAATGTTTTTTCTTTTATATATATATATATTCTTGGGATTTGAATATATTGAAAATAATTCGAATAATTTTCAATAAATCCAAAAATTCCAAGTTTTATTTGTGAATTTTTACCAAGGAACATTTAAAATGCATTAATTAAAAATAAAGTTGAAGTAAAATTACAATTTGCTGCCAGTGAAAAAAGAATAATTCCAATAGATTTACTATGGTGGCCATGCAAATTTACATTGAAAACATCTGCAATAAAATATACAGCTGTCAAATTATTTAACCTGCCTGTAAGCTATTTTCATTTTGCTGCCATGCATATCACATTTCATAATGGCCAAAATAAGCAAAATCTCAGTCTAGAATAAGAATTTTCTTTTGAAAAAAAAAGATTATTAGAAAACAAAGTGCAAATTTAGTAACACTTTTTGTCCATAAAAATTGAAAGTGGAGCCCTAATATTCTTTTAATAAAAGATTTAGTAAACACCAATAATATTTGAAATGTCCATTTATGAATAAATGACAGAAGACTAAAACTGCAATCTAGACAACGGGAAGCATGGAAATGTTTGTTTGTGAAAAAAATCTGCTTAAAATTGTATGAAATTAATAAGGATACTGCCATCAATATAAATCAGTAAAAAATTCATTTTAATATACTATAATAATAATATACATAATAAAATAAAATTACACACAAAAGAGAATAAAATTAAAAAATATAACAAAAGAAAAAACAATGGATGTCAACCGCAAAACCAAATTTAAAGGTATTGGTAACCATATTGTAATGTTATCGCCTAACTTGACAATTGTTAACAACAACACTTGGTACGTAATGTACCGATAGAACATTAATTTCAATACTCAAAAACGACAAGCTGTCCCCTTTCCCCTCCAACCTGAAATGTAAAAAAAAAAAAGTCTTTTAAGGATGCTTTCTACTACCTATCTTGTTTTTCTGCTTTTGTATTCCATAGAAGAAACTTGATATTAATAGCGGACAAGTATAAATGTATATGAATAAATATTATGATAATTTTCTGAGATACAAGTCTTTCACTTTTTTTCCCACTGAAACAATCGAGGGCTAGCTTTACGAATTAGTTTTCAACGTCCCATAATCTAAAAAGAAGAAACTTTTTTCACATCTATGCTTTAATCTCTTAAAAAAGTATTTATGTCAATAAGTATATTTTTCCAACTAATGCAGTAGAAATAAAAACACAGAAATCTTGGTCTACATGAAAAAATATAATATCTATAAAATAATTACTTGTTTTATTATTATGGTGCTTCCCGTATGTAAATTCTTATAAAATCTTTGCTGTAATAAAATACAGGGAACACCAGTATGATCACAGGACTCAGAAAGGGGAAAACGTAATCTCACATATGATACCGTGTTCCCTGAAGTAACCACAAAAGTGGAATCACGGATAAAATAAATAACAGCGTAAAATATACTTAATCAGGTTAAACATCAAAAATCTGATATATATCTCATTTATTTTCATCCAAATAAACAAAACACTATGGTCACATTAAAGGTGTGTTATAAACCAGAAGATCAATATGTTGTGAATTAAAACTTACTTTGACTGAGCTTGTAAGTTTATTATAAAAAATACCAGATTAATAAGATTTTTTAGAAGTATCACAATAGTTTTCAATCAAAGCAAAGTTTTATGGTCATGAAAGTATAGACTTTCTGCAGTGGCGTAACATACACCCCATATTGCGGGGTGCCCTGTGTCCTAGGAGGCCCAAAGCCTGACAGTCGCCAAGTACCTACCCTTTGTAAAATCCAACTTGGCCGAAAACCTGACTTAGCAGGGGGCCCAAATGTTCTCTGTTATTTCACTGCCTTTCTTTCACTATGTTATAAGATAACTCGGTACTTACATATTATGGTAACAACTGCCAACGTTCAAGATAACTCGCCAAGTTGGCAATACCAATTTTGCATGTGTTGTCTGCGCTGAATCGGCAACTTCATGTTTTTCGTTTCATATAATATTACCAAAAGGCTGTGATAATGTGTAAGTACTGTGATAAATCTAATTTAAACAATGCAGATCAATTATTAATAAGACAAAATATCCATTAAATATTAGTAGTTAAGTAGATATAATTTTTATACTTAATGTCTAATACTGAAAAGTAAAAATCATTCTTGAAATATATTGTGTTCAATTTTACTAACTAATTTTACTCATTCTGTAATTTCTGTTCCGTTATAACTTTGATTCTTTCAATATTGGAAATTGAAAGGAATCATAAAATAAGTGTATTGAAATTGTTGAAACTCTTAAATAATTTCTGTATGGGAACTTTTAAGACATTTTCCATAACTTAATTAATAAGCTAAAAAAGTACTTCAAAAGTTTCAAGAAATTAGTCTCCTCAAAAGATTAATAATTGTCAACAAAAACTTATTTTGTAAACTTGCCTTTTTCAAGACAGTCGCTCACAACATGCAAGCCATTTTAGAGTTCAGTATGAAAATAAAACTAAAATTATTCCTAACTAGAAAAGGAATACTTCAATTATTTGTCTATAAATAAATGCACGAAGAAATAAAGTAATTTTTGTGAGTTTTGAAAACGCAGTAAAATTTAAATAAATCCTGAATCCTTTTAGTATTGATTTGGATTTAATGTGGGTTGTCTAAAATTGTATTTATTCCCACATTCAAGGCACCTTCTACTAACAGTGTTAATTGATTAAAAACTTAATACTATGTTCAGTCAATAAAACCATATTCAAACACGTTAATGCTACAATTCACACAAGCATATTCTACTGCAAAACAATAGTACTACTACTACAAACTTCATGCGACATAATGATCATTAGATGACCACCTTTCAAAGCAGAATCAAAAATGGGGTTTTAGTAGTTGGCTATGTGTAATGACATAGATAAAAGTTTTTCCAATTTTGGGTTAAAGTGTAAAATTGTAGCCCTTTGGATTTGGTGTGACCGGAATTGATCGCCAAACAACTTAATACAAATGCATTGCTGGTAACATGTACTATTTTTTTTATTTCTCATTGACATTTATTTATTTTCATTGGAAAAATCCACTTCGTAATTTTTCGTAACACTTATCGCTAAATTAAGCCAATTATCACCAATTTTGGTTGCTACAAAATTAACTTTGCCAAGTTCCTCCCCCCCCTCTCTATTCTACACTTGAACCCAGGATGGGTTTTATAAGAATGTTGCTTACAGTTGTTTAGTTTTGATCTGAATAAATCAAACAATTGACTAATGAAGCAAGTAAATTGCATTAAATTAATAACACTAATCTTTTTTAAATAATCTGCCAATATAAAGTAAACATTTATCACATAGCTAAATTGGCTGTCAATCATATAGAGAGTGTAATTAATAATTTTACCAGCATATTAAACTTATATTAAAAACAAGTCACGTACTTTTCGATTTACCAACAAGAGAAAATCAGAAATAACAACAAAGAATCTATACTCATTTTAATACTCATGTGTCCCTCCGCGTGTAGCGTGGTAGATACGAAATATAGTTCGGTAGATTTAAGAGAACTAAGTTTGTTGTTGAACTCCAATTTTTAAAATATCTAGCCAGAATATTAAAAGAGCTTCTGTAATCCTGAATATCTTTTTAATTTGTCTGAGAGTGTTTTTAGGGGGGTTTGAGTACATGTACTGTATCAAATTCAAGAAAGGCTTGCGTTCAAATCTGATACAAACATACTCATTTCAAAGTGAGAATGTCTACGAGTTCATTTTTGAGTAAGTCTTTTTTCTCCGTGCTAGTGTATTATTGATCAGAATATTTGACGTATTAGCTAAAGTAAATGCAGCTGTATTAAAGAAATTGATGAACTTTTTTGAGGACTTAATATTTTTGGGCAAGAACTGCGTAATTGTAATTTTTTTTTTGTATTTTTAAATATACAGTAATTTGCTTTCCTTAGAAGAAAATATTATAGTTCTTGTGTATTTCCTATTCAATAAAGATCGATTATGAAGGATAAACTTTCTTGATGCTTGAATTGTGAAATGAAAATCTCGATATTTAACGCGATTTTAGTATTAAAGTTTAAATTCTTTATACTGATAGCTGACATTATAATTAATAATTAAGTTCTCCTGTATTTTTTCTAATATTTTATTTAATATTATTGTAGAACTTAAGAAATTCAAATTTTATTTTTCAAAAAAAGAACAATATTAAAATTTGTAAAATTTTATTTAATTGGCTTAAGAATTTTCATTATGTACTGATTTGTGATTATTATGTTCTCGAGGTTATTAAGAGCTGATTGGTTTTGTAAAATATTTTGAGTTCCTTTGAAGTTATTGAATTTTCATAACATCTATAATGCAAGCATTAAACGTGTAAAGGAGTGAGAGAGTAATTTGGTTGTGTGTGTGCACAAGCAATTACATTGCATTTTACTGCTTTTTTAAGTATTTATTGAATATGTTAAAACTAAATCATTAACGTTTTTTTAATATTGTCTGCTGCATGCTAAAAATTACATTTACAGATATTTAAGATTTATAAATTTTGATTGTTTTCTTCATTTACTATAGAAAAAGGTATTGCATTAATTTTATTACTGTTGCCTTATTTTTAAAGTAACTTAAAGTTATTCATTTTATACATATTTTAAAAATGTTATTGATTCATGTTACAATGCTGATGCAAATATTTTTCATGTCTTGCTTCTTAAGAAATATAAAAAGAATCTTTTTCATACATGCATTAGAACAATTCTGCTCTTCCCCAACAAATTCTGACTTGTAAAGTGCAAAATCATATTTATGTTGTACATCAAGAGTGTGATTTCTAGATACTATTGCTCTTATATTTTCATGGTTTATAATAAATCAGTGCTTCAGGAATTATCTCTCACTGTTCAATTAATTTTTTTTTAGTATACTTTTAAGAGTTAACTTCTAATTGGTCAAATGTTAAGATGTATGTTTATCATTAATTAATAACCAATTTTATGTTCTTTAATTATTTCTATTGTGAAATGTGTATCAAGAACTATTTAATTAAAAAAAAATCCAACAAAAACAGAACGAAATTATAAAAAATGTATAAGTATTATTTTTTTTACATAAAATTAAAATATTTGTACATGTGTGTATCTTGATGATGTATTCTAAAACACTTTTTTGGAATTTCGCCCTGTGAATTTTGACATTGATTCAGTGCCTCCTGTTGCATCATGAAGAGCCAAGAAAGATCGGGATGGCATGAGTCTGTAAAATATATTTTATTTTTAGATATAAGGCATTTAAAATTAACAGTGCACATTTATGTAAATTTAAAAAAAAAATCATTGAATAAGATACAAAAATATGAAAAACAGTTACATGTTTTGTGCTCATTATATAAAAAAAATACATTGCTTATGGAAGAATAACATTGTTAATACCATTAACTGTATCTGTTATTAGCGATAAGTTTAGCATTTACATATTTCACACCACATTTTTTATTTGCCGAAAACTAATTTCAAATAATTTTGTCCCCAAAGATTTATATATATTTCATTTCATTCGCTTATATTTTCCCTTCCTTGAATATCATTTTTTAACGCACTAATAATATTGTGTTTGAAATGTTGCGAAGAATTACATATATTTCATTTGCTTATTTTTTTCTCTCTCAATAACACATTAATAATATTGTACTTCGAATGTGTTGCAAAGAGTTACGCCTACAGAGTCATCTATGAATTTCAAAATTTGTCTTTGCTTATGAATAATTGGTTGATTTAAATTAAATTAAAATGTTATTTATAAATACTGGTTCTATTTAATAACCATTGTTTGACTTACTAATTTTTTTATTTTTATTGAAAACAATTATAAAATTCCCGTGCACCACAAAGTATCACACGGGGCTTACAGAAGTAAGTATTAAACACACATTCAGGGAAAACAAAAAATAAATAAAAAAAAAAATTGAGGTTAAGAAGAATTACAAATATTTACAACAAATTCACAGAAATTTTTAAAAGCATTTCTGGTGGAAAGAAGTTGGTGAAAATTTGGAGGCCAATTTATATTAAGTCCCTTGAAAGCCAGTCTTAGGATCTTTCTTTCTCTAACAAACCTGGAACACAGGAGTACATATTCTACATTTTCTTCGCCGCCAATATTACAATCACA
>BMAV01005284.1:60041-81885 GCA_019973955.1 Trichonephila inaurata madagascariensis
CTTATAATCATAAGGAAATATTTTTTTAGTTATGGAAAATGTATTCTCTGTCTCCCCTCCCCCTCCCTCACACATATGTTAGTGAAACCTAAATCAATTTAATTAAAATTCCATCGAATTTTCAATCTAAAGAGTATTTTTCCAACAACCTTCTGTAGTTGAAGATCCAGTTTTTATAAACACTAAATGGAGCTCCCCTTTTTTTCTTCGTGCCGACCAGAGGTCAGCTGGCAGCTACTATTCCTTTCTCACTCCTTATGATGTTTCGACAAGTAACTGTATTTTGCAGTTTATGGTCTTTGTGGTATCACAGATGTGATTACCTCTGCCTCCTACTGCTTTATCTCTGCATATGACCTTCACGAATTTATTTTGATTACTCATGGTAAAGACAGCCTCATGGCTGAATATTCCAAATGAATTTTAATTACCATAAAATCCGGCGTATAACGCTTACTTTTAACACAAAAAATAAGATCGAAATTTACGGGTGCGCGTTATACGATGGGTATAAACATGAGAGATTTAAAAATAAAAAAGATGAGCATAGAAAAAATATAAGAGAGATAGGTATAGATGTAGATGATAATTTCAAAGTTGTTGAATTAAGGGATGCTTGTCTAAAAAATACAGAATATGATAAGACATTTGCAAAGAAATTATTTACCAGTATAAATAGTAATATGGAAAAAAGAACGAGAAGAGAGAATTAGAGCTGTTTAGGCAAAATAATAATAATAATAATAATTGCTAAGGGAAAAGAAAGAGAGCTTGACTTAATAAAGCTATACAAATTGCTATAAAAAAGTCTCAGAACAGTGGCATTGTAAATGAATCTGATTATGCAAATATTGATACTGCTTTACCTGAGTTTGAGCTAAAGAAGTTAATTCATAATTATGAACCTAATAAGGACGGTTTTTAGTTTATATTTGAGTCTATTTGAAAGGTAATTGAGCTTCTTAAAAATCCCGAAATAAAGTGGATTGTTTTATAAAGGATTCCCTCCCACGTGATATAGCTAAATTAATGGCTCGGGAGACAGATGGAAATGTTCAAGATTATGTGTGAGAAAAAAAAATATGCTTTTGAAAAGATTTAAAAACAGCGCAAAAAAAAAAAAAAAAAATCGAAAAAAATTTTTTTTTTTCGACATCGTAAAAATAAGGATATTATTTAGCTTGAAAATTATTTTGGAGAGAAACTTCCTTGAAGGGGTTGGATATCGAAATTAAGCGTCACAACGTTTGAATAATTTTACCCAACTTCATAATTACTGATAAAATAAAGAAAAGAATACACCCGGGGGACAGAGATGATTTTCTTGATTGTTGGCAGGATTGAGTATCGGGGGGGGGGGAGGGGAAAATTGAATTACCAGACAAACTACCAGACAGGTTAGAGGCATAAGAAACAAAAATATATTAAATGGATCTATGAAAAAAGACACTCATAAAACAGAAAAACGATACAAGTTTCAGAATCCAAAATTTGAAGCTCGTAACGAGATTTATTCAAGAAATTTTTTTCTACTTTGAACGCAAAGAACGGGCTCCAGTTATTTGTTAAGGATGCGGAAGCCTTACATGTTTCCTGAAACAAGCATTGGAACATTGAATTTTGATACCGTAAAATTGTATTCATGTTCCACACAGTCACGTCATTCATTATTATGGAGTTCTAATGATATTAGAAATTATCGAGATTCACACTTTTTGTATAACTATAGAACTTTAAGTGAAGATAATTCCCTCAAATCTTCTCGCTCTCCAATCTGCTGAAGAGAATCACATTCTTTTCGCAGTTGATTTCTTACAAGATATGTAGTCATACTGAACATCAAAAAGCAATGTTGGGACTTTAATGATAACCTTCAGAAACATTGACAGATTTGTAGAAGATATATTTTGTCAAGGGAAAACCTGTATAAAACCCATTTGTATAATTTATCATCCTATTTAAAGAGGTTTGTAAGATTCACTGGAGTAGTAATGGACTCAGTTGTGGGAAAAAGCACTGTTAACGCAAGAAATATGGCGATAAAAAAGGCACAGTGGGGTTTAAATTTAAACCTGGTGATGATCATGTTTGGATAGTGCTACATCCAGTTAAAACAATGATCTCAACAGAAACGAAAAGCAAAATAATTTATACGTTATCGGGATGGATCACATATTGCATTCCAACTTTGTATGTTATAGCTAATATGGAAAATCCCTCTATTCCTTTAGACCAGTGTTCCGTAACCCCCGGTCCACGAACCGGTACCGGTCCGTGGTTCAAATACTACCGGTCCGCACAAGAAACATCAAATTATTTCTCTTTTATTTACTGTGGTATATTTTTCTTAGATTTGGGCTACTTTTTATGAAAATCACTTAATATTCCTTGTTAAATCACTTTATATTCATTTTTTGGTGTAGCTATATTTTATTCAGAAGTCACGATTAAATACAATTAAATTAAAATTATTAAATAAAAACAGTCTAAAATATAAACAATCAGCATCCTCCCCCTCAGCGGGCCGCGGCAAAATTAACAAGCGTTGACCGGTCCGCGGCGATAAAAAGGTCGCGGACAACTGCCTTAGACCATGGGATACTCGACCTTTTCCCCCGTCGGGCCACATACTAATGACATGTATTTCACGTGGGCCGTAACATGAGTATAATGATGAGGGGGAGGGGAGCCCTATAAGACCAAAGCAGCATTGGACAAAACAAAATTGAGATCAAAATATTAAAGCTCTCATCTTCGCCTTTTATTTTAATACATTATTAGCCCTTCTATCAAACACACACAAGAAAATATTTACTTTTCTCCATTTTTTACTGAGTTATGGGTTAGTTTCGATTTCCTTTCATCCATGACCAAACCTCTTGTTTATATTCTACAATCAAAAAAAGCAAATTGATAGAATTTCCCGCTAAATTTTTAATACATTATTCTTAAATAATTGAACTTTTTAGTGCAATAGACCATACCCGGGCCACTCAGAGAAGGCTATCGGACCACACGCAGCCCACGGGCCGCAGGTTGAGTACCACTGCCTTAGACCCTTACCGTATATATTCTGAGTTAATTGCCTACAATGATTCCAACTCCAGACCTGGTGTTACTCTACGTAGACGTGGATGACCAAGGAAAGACGGTGGCACTAGTTCTGTTTCCAGTCTTTTTCCAGACCATTAAGGAAAGGTGTTTCTTTTCTATAGATGACAGCAATTTCGCCTCGCGATCTCTGAGGAAGTATTCGAGACGGATGAGGGGAACGATATATCAAGTGACGTCAACAAGCAGTTAATGGTGACTATGAGTATTACATCGAATGCATTCCGCAGTCTAGATATTGTGACGAAACGGAATAGTCGACAGCAAAAACGCGTACCCACGTGGAAAATTGAAACTTGAAAACGCATCGTTAATCCACTTGTAAATAATTGTTCGAGAAAATTTAGTTAAAACTGTTATATATTAAAATTTCTTTTATTTTAGCACATCATATTTTATTGAAAATTAAGTTTTCCAATATTGAAAGGGCATTTTTGTATTTTAAGTTTTTTTCATTTTAAATGCAATTGAATATAAAATTTCAAATTTGGTAGTTACATACTTTTTGAAATTGTATAAACTACAGCATTTTTTTTTTTTTAAAAAACAATATCTATAAAATAAGTTTGATTATTTAGCGTTTATCTGTTTTTTAAATTTTTTTGGCTCTGACATAATATATAAGCAAGATTTGTGGCTATTTATTTCAACATTAAATTATTTTAATCACCGACTACAATGCCCGTTGTAATTTTTATACGCTTGCAATTTTAATGTTTTATTCTTTTATATCTATATTTTTTCTACAAAGCAGTTGTTAGCACAATTTGAGAGCTTGCATTTAATTTATGTTTGTAAAATTTTCTCGATAACCTCAACTCAGCAATTCTTGTCAAGTAATTCGTGGTGGGTTTTTTTTAGTGATTGAAAGGAGAAAACTTAATCAAAATTGTCCTGAAACTTAAAAAAAAATATATTACATTTTGCATGAATCCAAAGATACAAATTGCGCTGTTAACACGCTAAAGCAAATAACCATGTGGGTAATAGAGTGTGTGTGTCTTTAGTCCTCGAGTGTGACTAAAGGTCTTATCACACGTATACGTATTTGGAGCAATTTTCCTTGAAAGCAACCATTCTGAGCAATTTCTACCTAGTTACTATAGCAACGGCTACGAACAACTTTTTCCCATTGAGCTGAAAAAATTGTTTAAAATAAAAATTGATTAAAATTCCAGCCAATGGGGTTCTTAGGCTCCCTACGTCATAAACAAGATGATAGTAAAGGTGGTAGCCTCGGATTCGTCAAATACATCAGAAATGGCGAAAATATTTTAAACAGAATGGTGCTCTATTTTTGTTTACGACCATAAACAAAATCTCGAGTGGAATAAAAGAAATAATATTGGATGTTCGTTTTCCGAAGCAGAAAAATCACGAGTAATTTTTCAATGTGAAGATAAGGCGCGGCTGACGTCAGAGCGCATCATTTTGTTTACGGCAACCCTTCACCCTCACAGCTTCTTGAAAAATTTCCCGAAATGATTATTTCAAATATGCGTGTGTGATAAGACCTTAAGGCTCCCAGACTGCACTCACACGTCTTGTCAGTGGTCACATCAAGTGCCTCTTATTCTCAGAGAACACAAATATCTTAGCCACCTATTGCAAGTGTTGACTCATCAGGCTTCAGCTGAGCATATCTTGAGTTATATGAACTTGTCTAAAAAAGATATTTATACTAATCCCCTTCTTGAGCACTTTTTTTTAAGAGAGTTAGTGGTCTTATGGATCTTGTTTGATTTCGTCAGTTTCCGGAAGATTAGTAACAGTTACAACAAAACCAAAAGTCATGTCCCGAAGATTAAACACTAAATCTCACTTCTCCACATGCCCTTTTTCAAACACAAAAAAAAGTTTTATTAAACTATTCATCACGTATTTCTTATCTTACTGTAGTATGCTTAAATAAGCAAAAAACCTTTGCAAGAAGTCATCACTTGCCAACTACCCATAAATTTATTTCTTTAAACCGTTGAATGATAAAAGAATGCGATTTTAATCTTCCTTTTCTAATTTCTGATTTAAGATATAAAAAGAAAAGAAATGATTGCTTAGAAATGATGAATAGATTATCAGATAATCATTTTTAAAACGGTATAAGAGTAAATCAGCTTAACTTTAACAAACTTTGGAGCTTAAGGTATCCGTGTTCAGTTAGAAATTATAAATGTCTTAGGATTAGAGATTAACTTATTAAGTAAATCTTTCAAGGAAATAAATGAAGTTTCCACAACTCATTATTTATTATGATGGATGGAAACATAATTTAGTATTCATTCAATTTTCATCGGAATATGAAAATGAATAACACAAGAAATTACGTTCCATTATTACTTTTGACGCTAACATTTCCTTCGCACATTGAAACATTAATTGCTATTTAAGGAAAAAGAAGCATTATTCTTCTCGTTTTATTCTTATGTTGATCATGATGCTTCATTATAGGTTGAAGATATTTTTGAGTTTTTATTTCTGTACATTTTTAAACATGATATTATGTAACAATGAAAAGATAACCAAGTTTGTAAAAGATAAGCGACCTTGTTAAATCCTTTCTCTCTCTTTGTGAATACAAGGAAAAAAATTATTCAAATGATTTAGACGATATCTTGCGAAAGCTTCCTTTATAGCGACGTTAAATAAAAAAAAAGTGATAAATTTCGTTATTTTTTTCTAGTCTCTTGAACAAAGCAATTTTTTTCCCTTTCAATAATTCAAAATTGAAAAAGTCGCCTTTGGAAAAGTGCATTTTTTTTAACGTAATAGTAAAAGAATGTATTATTGTAAGTAAAATATGGACTTATAAATGCCAAAAATCTTATTTTTAAAAATTTTTATTTACGATATATGGACTCAATACTTGTGAATCATATAACTGAGAAACAAGCTCATTTTTTTTAAGAATAGAAACAATACTATAAACTGTTTCTGTAGAATATTGAATAATCATTTCGTTGCCATCATTGGGAGGATCGATATATTTAGGTTTACTTTTAGCCTTACACAATGATGGAACAGTTTTCTTTCGGAAAATATTTAAGTAAGTCAACTTTATTCCTTATTGTTTCTCTCTGTGCAGGAATTTGAAAAGAATTTTATTATTTATAAGGGTTGCATCTGGTTAATTTTACTAATTAAATTTCGTCCTTTGACTAACCAGTCAGAAAATTCGTTCTCATTTTCTGCCATGAACAATGTTCTGAAGAACTTTGTGAAACTATCGTCATGTTCTGAAGCTACATAACAGATTACTGATGATGCATTTCTTAATTCTGTTTATGTCAACGGAGTGAGTGAGTATATATACGCAACACTGTAAAGCAACACAAGGTCTATTAGCAACGGACCTCGGTCAAGTGACAAAAATGGCACCTGAACTGTCAGCCTCCTCTTTAAACTACCTCACCACGCCAAAGGGAGGATTTTGAGCCTCGAAAGATTTAACGTACATCGGGCCCCTCTACATGGCTGGTCTTCAGAGGCTTTAGACCAGCGATACTCAACCTGCGACCCACCAAGCCTTTTTAAGTGTCCCAGTCATGGACCATTGCTCTGAGAAATTCACTTATTTAAGAATATTTATTAAAAATTTGGTGGGAAATTCTTTGTCAAGAAATCCAAAGTATCAATTTTGCTCTTTGCTGTCGGTGTCGTACGGGTAAGAATTGATATTCTTTTTCTATTTGGAACGGTTCGTTGCCCTACACGGCGGGTCTTTAGTGGTAATGGGCTCGAACTCGTGACAAAGCCAGCCACGATCCGATACCTATACCACTCGGCTACCGCGGCCACCAAAACAAATCAGAATTTTATTTATTCGATTCTAAACCTCACCTCGAATTCTCAACAAACTTTTGCGAATAAGGAAAAATAATATAGAATGGTTTATCGATATTCAATTTTATAAAAACAAAATAAACTTAAAATGAGAACTAATACGATGAGATTAATTAATTATTTTACCAGTATTATATATAAACTTTTAAAAACATACATGAATCTGTTATTGCTCCAACTACCCCATCCAACGAATATTTTTCCCTTCGATTCTAAGCCGCACCCAATTTTCAGTAAGGTTAACATTGGAAAAAAAGTGTGGCTTAGATTCGAGTAAATACGGTAATTTCGGAAAAAAAATAACTATTTGAAATTAAGTCTGTCTGTGAATGTAGAAGGGTACTTTATTCAATTCCTACTGTTAGTTCGCACTCTCCCTATATATATATATATATATATATATATATAAATGTAATAATTCCCTCTAACCTCTAACATACTTTTAATTAACTCTTTAATGATCTATAAATAATCTTTTTAATTCTTAGGTTTAAAAATAAACGTTGTAATCTTAATCGTAATCGGCTAAACCGATTGCCGTAGCCCGCGCATTTTAGCCAATCAGATGCCAAAAGAAAAACGCCTATTCAACGTAATCGCGCTCTCTTTCTCTGCTTGCCGCCATAATGTACGATTGAAAATACTTGCTGCTTTTTGTCTTTGTGTTGTGTCCTCCAAAATGCCGCTGTCTACTCAATGTGAAAATAGAATGTAATTGTGTTTTAATCCGCTGATGCGTGCTCATAATAAAGGAGGTAAAGCTATTTTGAAGACGTCATTAATAAATCAACATTGATACTTACTCTACACCGGCCAACACTACTTCAATCTATTACATATATATATATATGTATATATATATATATATCTTGTTCAAAGTTTCAATCGTTAATAAAATGCTTTTTATTCATCCACTCAAGTTTAAATACATTTTTTAAAATTTGTAGTGGATGATACTTGATATTAATCCAGTTTTTTCAAATATTAATTCATTAATTATATTTAATGAATGAATAAATAGAGTAATTAACAAAAATAATAGTATAACACCATATATAAAAAGGAAAATCGCTCGTTGCGTCTTGGTAGCGCAATGGGTGGCACATTGGACTTCTAATCCGAAGGTCGTGGGTTCGAATCCCACCTGGTATGGCCTAATTTCTGAGAATGTTATTTCTTTTTACTATACTATTTTACTGGAATAATTAAGTTTAATTAATGAATAAATAATAGCAAACAAAAATAATAGTCCAACACCATATATTGAAAGGAAAATGGAAAATTGCAAATAAAATCGCTTTTTATTTTGCCACTTAATAGTGTGATTCTGTCATATGTTTATACATATTATTTATATTAATTGTAATTATTTAATAAAAAGTAACTAAAATATAATTTTTCTTTGTTGACCTAAGTAGGAATTGACTTAAAATTTTCCTTTTATATTAACTTGTTAGATTTTGCTTATGTTTTGTTGTATGGACAGATTGCCGTTTGATTTTTTCTTAGTTTCACTTATTTTGATGCTGTTAAATTATTAAAATATGTAACAGATAACGCCAACAAGCAATTAACTGTGACGGCGTGAAAAAACAAAGAGCCAATCACGTGATTTTACGCAAATTTTATTGCTTTTCAAATCCATTCGCTTAATTTTTTTTCTATTTCGCGAATTTTGTGCTACTCCATATGATAAATATATTACCTTTTGCTACTTATAATCATAAGGAAATATTTTTTTAGTTATGGAAAATGTATTCTCTCTCTTTCACCTCTCCCTCCCTCACACATATATTAGTTAAACCTAAATCAATTTAATTAAAATTCCATCGCATTTTCGATCTAAAGAGTATTTTTCCAACAACCTTCTGTAGTTGAAGATCCAGTTTTTGTAAACACTGAATGGAACTCCCCTTTTTTTCATCGTGCCGACCATAGGTTAGCTGGCAGCTACTATTCCTTTCTCACTCCTTATGATGTTTCTACAAGTAACTGTATTTTGCAGTTGATGGTCTTTGTGGTATCACAGATGTGAGTGCCTCTGCCTCCTACTGCTTTATCTCTGCGTATGACCTTCACGAATTTATTTTGATTACTCATGGTAAAGACAGCCTCATGGCTGAATATTCCAACTGAATTTTAATTACCGTAAAATCCGGCGTATAACGCGTACTTTTAACACAAAAAATAAGATCGAAATTTACGGGTAGGCAATTTTTTTATATTACTTGTTTTTTAAATAAGAAACTGGATTGCTATACCTCATCCACAGACACCTGATTAACCGCATTATTTTATATCTGGTTTAAGAGCGAGGGGCCTGAAATAGTACCTCACATCATGCCACGTGAGGATTTGATGATCCAGTTTTATTTCACGTGTAATATAGCCGACAGACTTCGACGAAAACGAGTCTCAACCCCACGATCAAACATAAGCTATTTCTCTTTAAACGAGGCTACCGCGACATTTAGAAACGAGTGCGTAAGAATATATCGATATATATTTTTCTCAAAACCTTCCTTTAAAAACATATTATCTTCTATGAAATACAAATAAATTCCATGCTTATGATACGGAATGATTAACATAAGAAAAATTTATAGGCTTTAAATTATATCAATATGATTTATTTATAGTATTTTAAAAATTATGAATATTTCTACCTGCGATATAAATTTCACACACACACACATCATGAATTATAATTAATCGCTCTGTTTGTTACAAATCCTGCGTAAACAAGAAATTAAAAAAAAAAAGAAAAAGTAAACAGTCAGCCAAAACATTAAAGAATAATCTTTTTTTTTGTTGTTGCATAGCTTGAGGGAGTTCGTTACATATGTTGTGCAAACGTATATTGACCCCTTTCGCTTTCTCTTTCTGGAAGTAGTTTATGCCTAGAGCAAACAGAAATGGAGTGAGTGAGATTGTAGTAAGAGAGTATAATGACGCATGCGTAAGATCGACCTTGTTTGCTAGTGAAGCTTCTTTATTTAAGTTCAAGTGCGTTTTGCTTTGTTGCATCAATAGCTTTATGAGAAAGCTGTATATATTAGGGGAAAAAAAAGCATCTGGAACTTCTTTTTAGAAATTTGTTTCAAAATGCTTTAGAAAAAAATACGCGACTTTCGAAAGAAGTATATATTAGAAAAATACATCTAAATACACCAGAGAAAAATGTAAGCAATTCAGACTTCTTACAGAGTGTGCAAATACTTCTGCTACAGGCTTTTCTTTTCTTTTTCTTTCTTATTTATGTTTCATTACCATAGTCATCAATGAAGTATAAAACTTTATGGAGATTAATATACGATTAACTGAAAAAACACAAGAGAAAAGTAATGCTCCATTGTCAGAGTTACTAATACGTCACTGACATTAATAAAAAAGCAAAATGAACAAAAATTATCAAAACTACTATAAAACTATACACAATACACCAAAATTCATTAGTAAAAATCTCTCTCTTTCTCTCTATATATACATACAGACATACATATATGTATTTCCTACCTGACATGGAAAAACAACACCATGAAGATTCGGCCATCATATAAATAAACAAATTTCAGGAAACACGTTTCCGAACAAGTTATGCAGGTGGACTGAAATTAAATTGGTCACGTTGTTATAGCACGGGATAAAAGGGAAGGAAACTGCTGATCAACCAACAGTTATCACTCTCTGTTGCTTCCTGAAATCCAGAATTTTGAGCAGCTCTACATTCTAGAACACGTGCAGAGTAAGAGATGCCTGGACGACGACACCGAAAGCAATTCTGGCAGTTGGACGCTTTTACGAGAGATCAAATTGTAGGCCTAGAACAGTGGTTGGTCTTACCATCGAATCATGGCTGATACGCTCTTAGATGCGCTTATGATCCATAGATTTTGAATCTGAAGGATCGAAAAATGAATCGTGAAAGACTAACTGAACATACAGCAAAGCGTACAG
The DNA here is from genome assembly GCA_019973955.1 of Trichonephila inaurata madagascariensis. Lineage (NCBI taxonomy): Eukaryota > Metazoa > Arthropoda > Arachnida > Araneae > Nephilidae > Trichonephila > Trichonephila inaurata. Next base: position 70,950 of record BMAV01005284.1, read on the forward strand.
ATCAATACGTCCGAAGGGACAAGTGGCGACCCTGCACTAAATTACCCTCGACCCATTCTGTGGAATGAGCATGAAGTTTTACAAAAACTGTCATTGACGCCAACCCACCGATGTGAAAGATTAGGATGGGGACTGATAAGGAGCCGTTTGGACGACTGTGTAGCACAATGTAGTATTCAGCCTTCTATGACTCTCAATTCTTTTTCTCTGATAACAGTCACCAGCTGAGAGTCTGGAGGCACTGGTGAAATAAAGCCGATTTGACTACTATTGTCGAACACCATACCGTTCTCTCGTCAGAGGGGTACCATCAGATACGATAACACGTCCCTTCTGATACGCATAAGGGGCACATTAACGACACGATTGAGGTGCAGCAACTGGTTTGCTACCTTACATTCAGAGGCTTCAAAATAATATTTTCCGGCAGGATAATGCTTAACCATACACGGCATTAGTCAGCAGATAAACCTTGTCGCATGTCTTGTTGCTAAGTCGGCCTGAAGTCCGACTTTCCCGAATGAGCATATATGGGACGTATCTGGGAGTCGTTTGATTAATCTGCCCCATTTTCGATCGGAGAGCAAACTGAGATCGTTGAGTTAGAGGATGGTTGAGAGTATATGGGCTTCCGTTATTTTGGATACTCAACATTAGAATGCTGCTAGCATCGCTATGAGAGTAGATGCTAGTTTTTATTAATCCCACTGATCTTCCTTTCTATATTAAAATTATCTTCTCGTGAATGAAATTACTTATTTACGTATACATTTTCTAAGTCGAGCAGTGAATATATCCATATGCATAAAGAGAAAGAGGGAATTCATCTATTTTTCATACATTTACTACTTTTATAAAAGTATATAACAATTTTTATTCATCCTTAACTACCCAAGATATTTCTTGTCGTTTATTTTTCTCTGTCACCTGTGATTTCCCCCCTCAAGTTCTTTCTAGAACTAAAGATATGAGAAAAATGAACGGTGAAAAATTTCGCGCGCGTAGTCGATAAAAGATTCAATAATCATTCTAATATATATATTAAAACACTCTAGAGAAGAGATACTATAAAGATTTAAAAATGGTAAATTTAAAATTTTGGATAGAAGGGATGTTTCTACATTTTCTATAAGTCATCGATCACACCCAAGGGATTGGGGAGAAAAAGCCAAATATATATTAAAAAAAGTAAGCATACACACGAGAAGAGAACACGAGTAGAATCAAATTTACTGATCTGATGTTTCGTGTAGGTGTATAAAAGTGTGAGAAATCTCATGCATAATAATAATAAATATTAAATCATGTAAAATGTATTCGAAATCAGTTGAATTATTTTTTCTATGCTTTAGTCATTCTCGACGGAGAAGAGGAAAACGCGAATCAACATCAAACTTTTTTTAATTCTTATATAGCTATGGTAAATGAAAAATATTCTTTCAGTTATGAAATAACTCAACAGACGAGGCATTTCTCATAGCAAATGGTTAAATGTTTTATCAGGTGTATTCTATTGCAAACCGATTGGAGTTTTCAACACTAATTTCAACACTACTACGTGTTTCTTGTTATTTATGCTTTTATAGCTGTAAGATGTGTCTACAACTTGGATTATTTAATCACATTAAGGAAATATTCTCCTTTTTTAAAGTAAATGTCACATAAAAATTAATTTAACATGTGGTAACAAAAAATAGGGAAAAACTTAGAATAAAGAGAATAGAAATTATACAATGTGTGTCTGTGTGCAAAATAAAATAACTTATTTATTTTTAATGTAAAGTCAACTCAGTTAGCCGTATTATGGAGTTTAATTTAATGCCAAATTAACACTGTTCATGTCACAATCCAAGTGATTAATATGCAACTTAAAAAGGTTGTTTATACACAGAAGGATCGATTTTCAGTTCACTGTGTGATATGTTATGCATAGTGAGTATATGAAAATTACGTCAACTTTAAGACTGCATTTCAAATTTTCAGAAATACCTAAATAGATAACTTTTTGATGAATACGAAAGCGCAACGAGCATCCATTAAAATTCTAAAAATCTTATGGAGCAAATTTTCTTGCAAAACCTATTAGAATTACATTTATGATGTTATAAATTAGTTTTCCTTCAGTGAGGTTTCATGTGGTTTTCTTGTTTTTTCATAGACACTACAGTTCGAGATAAGATAATATTCAGATACAAAATCCTTTCTGTGCAAAATATATTTTTATTAGGATTATATGAAAAAGAATATTATATAATTTTGTCCCCTTTATATATAATACAAGAAAATACGCTTCAAATAGTAATTATCATACAAGATTATGGAATTTAGAACACGCACATTCTATTTTACATCTTCAAATGCTATAAAAAGAATGTTTGTACAGTCTAATATGTTTTACATTCAACAGAAAATGATATTTTTATATATAATTAAATAAAAAGCTATGAAAAAAAAATTTCCTATTTTTTGTTATTTTAATTTAACATTTCACAAATATTATTTTTATTTTTGCTACTTTATTAAATATTGTAAAGATTAATAGTTAGATCTAAGATATTAAACGGGATCAAATTCTCTTGACCAAATCTGGCTCTAGGTCTCTAAAAGATGTGTAGTTGTTTGTGGTGGTAATCTTGCATTTACATTAAATTTTAATGTACATTAACATTCGGCCTTTTCTTCATGTATGAATCTAAAAATTCACTTACAACTTTATAAATAATTTTGCATTTAGTAGCAAGTCCTAGTTGTAGTTTGTTCAATGACTAAAAATGAAAAAAGATGAGAAATGTATGGCTCGGAAATTTTCATATTTTTTAAACCCTGGTAGTTATATGTTTCTGTCTTTGAATTCTACTTTTTTTTTTAAAAAAAAAATAGGTCGATAAAGGTATATTGTGTTCAATACTTTTTGTTTTGTTTTTTATTGAAAGTTTGTAACAATTTACTAATTGCTTGTATTTATAGAGCATTATATAGCGCTGACGTAGTGTGTTTGATAAAAGAACATTGAATCATAATTTACTGAGAATGCCTTAAAAATATTAAGTGCTTCAAGTTTAAAATAATTACGGCTTAAAAACTTTAATACCCGAAAAAATAACAGCAACTTTAACAATAAAATTCTCCAACTTACCCAAAAATGAGCCAGAGCATTCACTTCAAAAATTTTGCGGATCTGTTTTTCTTCCAGATCTAGAATAGATTTCCCGATAACGATTCCAGCATTATTCACAACAATTGTGACAGTACCGGCTTCTTTTTTTACTAATTCAGAAGTTGAAAACACAGCTTCGCTGTCTGTAATATCCACTTCATATGGATAAGCTTTGGCACCTTTGTTTCTAACCATTACAGCAGTTTCATCATTACCTTTGGCATTTACGTCCCATAGTACCAAATTACAGCCCTTTTCGGCAAACTTTAAGGCCATCTTACGTCCAATACCGCTTCCTGCTCCAGTAATCAAGACAAGCTCACCAGTAATGTCTTTGGCTTTAAGTTTGACTGGAACGAAAAACAAAACCATGCTTTCGATCCAGTAGTAGATCAAAGCCAGGATGTTTGCAATCGTGTGGGTTAACTCACTCATGTTTCATAAACTGAAAGTAGAAAAAGCACAAAATGTTTTTAAAACTCCGAAAACGCCATTGAATAACATTAAAAAAAAAACAAGAATTTTTACAGAAGATTAAAAAAAAGTATCAAAATCGAAAGTAACACACACACACACGAACGCACCATATTAAATTTAAAGACACATTAAAAACTGATAATAACGAGATATTGTGATGTTTCATTCCCTGCAAAGTTTGTGAATTGTGATTTATTTTATTGATTCAAGTATTATTCACTAAAATTAATGGGAATCACATTACAGAATTATTTTTATCTGTGTACATAGATATTTATATTTAGATCAATATTAGCCATAAACAAAACTATTAAGAAAAATGATGCCTGAAATGGTTCAGTTTTTTTCCATAGAACTATTATCTTAAATTTAGTCGAAGTATATTAAATTTATATCTCACTTTTCTAAACATATAAATGAATATGTTAAACACATAAAAGAAATTACTTAAATTTTTATCAATAAACAATTAATCTTTAATAAAGAACTTGATATTTTTTATTATCAGTAATATCCAGTAATTTTTTATTATGTGCTTAACATGTGTACCTCTTTTCTCCGAAACTATTCTAAATCTAGAAATCGGAAGTTTACATTTAGTGCATCTTCTAACGACTAATTATTATATACGAATCTATTCAAAAATTGCCAATAGAAAAGTAACACAATTCTTAAAATTAAATCATTGAAGAATTTTTCATGAAATTATATTATTTTGAAGTAAAAAATAAGTTATACTATTATTAAGAGCTATTGCATTTTAATATAAATAATAACCAACTTTTAAATATTTGATTTTTTTTTGTGTAAAAATATATGATGAAGTATGTTATGATAATATGTAACACGTTTTTTTTTAAATTCCAGGCACGTATGCACATATATTCAAAGTTTGGATCCCTCTTCAAGAAAAACGTTTAAAATCAAGCAATTCTCCCATTTCTGTTTCACTTTTCCTTCCCTTATCTTTCAGAAGTGATCTTTTTAACAGGGCATAACTACCACCGTATCAATGATACGGGGCCTCCAAGATACAGGGGCCCTAACACGTGTAATTACAGTCCCATTAAAACAGGGCACTCGTATGTGAAAAAGGGCCCCGAAGGAATTTTGATACAGGGCCCACTCAGAACTAGCTACGCCAGTGCTTTTCAAACATATCACACACACAAAATTCTTTTTTGAGGTATTTGCAGTATATTTCTCTCTAAGTATTTGCTTTCACTGTACAACCAAGAATAATGACATAAAAGAAAAGTACTTATAATCCGTTTATACTAGATTCTTAAATTTTGGAATATGTATGCATGAAGTTCAGTGGCGCACACAAGGGGGGTGTCCTAGGGGTCCGGACACCCCTCCCCAAAGCCCTTGACTTTTTTCCGATTTATTATAATTCTAAATATATAGTACCTAAAATTTAATTAAACATTTGTTATTAATTATTAATTTAATTAATTAATGCTAATTATTTATTCAATATTTAGTTTTTTACTGTTTTTTGTTCCCGAAAATCGACAAAACAAAAAGGAGCATGATACAAGAATGGTGGATTTTCGACTCAGGACCTACCCCCCACCCCCCTTGAAAAATTCCTGTGTGCGCTACTGATGAAGTTAATAGATATTTATTAGAAAAATATAATATATAGTAGCACATAAGATAGATAATAATAAAATAAACATCTAAATAGCATACAAATAATTAAAACATTACAGCTTTATTAATGGAGTGCAAGGCATAAATGAGTTAATTGTTAAATTTTATAAAAAAAAAAATTAGGAGAAAGCTCAAATTAAATGAAAATTTGGGGACAAAATATTACAATTAGAGTAATAGGTAAATTCACACATAATTGATTATTTTGTTCAAAATGAAAGGTTACCTGTATTTTAGTTAATAATATTTTTTTGGTTAAGTTCATGATTTTTTTTTAACTCTTTTAAATTTTCTCTAAGATTTTATTACATGAGGGCATTGAACATACATCAAAATCATTCATTGAAGATACCATTTTAAAATCTGTTTAATTTTCAGAATAGTGATTAGCAGTAAAAGTTCTAGTTTGTTTTTAATTTAGTATTAATCACATTTACGGAACTGAATGTTATTTCAGAATTTATAATTTGAATCGAATTACTTTAAAATGTTAGTTCATAAAAAATGCATAAAAGCTATTCTTATTTTGTATTTTGATTGTGATTGTATACAAGAAAGTGCACACAAGATAAATACAAGGAAGTTTGATAGCAATCTTAAAGTATTTATTTAAAAAAAAATATCTTATATTACCTTAGCATTAAGTGTATGTGTTTTTGTTTCACAACTTCCTTGATTGTTTGATTCTTTTTTCTCAGTGAAAACGATTGCGGTATTAGGAGATAATATTTTTGTCTGACATAAAAGGAGGTTTATTTATTTTATTTTTTATTATTTCGTTCACTAGAATAATATTTTAATGATAACTATCACTGAATCAAAATTTGCTTGAGTAATGGAACTGAAAACAGAGGATAGGAACTATTCTCAAAAACAAAAGTTAAGCTAATAATATCAGTAGCTATGTGTAATAATTCAGACAATTTTTCTAAAATATCCGTTTGTAATTCATTCAGATACTTTAATTTATTTTTAAAAATGACGAAAATGAAAATTATACATAAAATAGAACTTTTTTAAATTTATGGCAAGTGAAAAATCATTTTGCATTCAGTGAACTTATTTTGGGTTAAGATGTGTATGTTACAACAGTGTGTTTAATACAACAACGTTCATCAAGCAATTGCCTACAGAAAACTTATGATGCCTACAACTATTGAAATGGGAATATATGAAATTTTTATCTCCAGAATGGAGAATAATAAAATATTTTCTTACTATTTGCAAAATTTTCAAAATAACTATAATACTCCTACGACTTCTGGGTTTATCATTAGAGAATTACTGATACAACTTATCGCAAAGTAGGTATCTTCTGATTTTACAAATATGGATTGTAATTTTTAGAACTTTTATATCTTTAACAATAAAATCTTAAGCAAATTGTTGTTATCGCTCAAAATCCTATTTGAACTTGAAATATTTTGTCATAGATCATTATAAAGCAGTTTGATTAGATAATTTTCAAAATATAACGATATGATTTTTTTCACACTGTGTGTGTGTGTGCATTGTCTTATGATTTTGATTAATCTAACACTTAAAATGTAACAGCAAACTCATATGGGGTAAGAAAATTTCAAGAATAAAAAAGATTTCAACTTAAACTCTGAGCAATTAATAATCTTTTTAGTTCTTTTTTTAACGAAGAAGGTTTCTAATTTCGCTATCGTATTTTAAGTTAAAGCAGATAATTATGAGTTAGTAAGCATTGTAATAAATATCTTACTCGATAGACGACTTCAAAGACATGAATTTTAGCCTGAAATTCTTTTAGAGTTCAAACTATAATTAAGACAAATAATTTATTTATTTAACAAATGCCACATTCTAGAAATAGCATCTATGCCATTAGTACACGTACTCTCCAATTTAAAATAAATAATAACAAATTATATTTGTCAACTAACAGCCTAATTTGAACCTTAAATATTATAATATTTCTAAATACCTTTATAGGACACAAAATAATATTTTTAATAAGGATATTAATAACGTATAAAGACAGTATATATCTAACGTGATGAGAAAGTCATCTCAATTTTTCAACTTTAAATAAAATTATAATCTATTCCCTGTTTTTCAAATATTTACAACTAAGCTTAAAAGATGGACTGCCACTAAAATAAATTACTACTCAAATGTAAACACTCGTATTTTTTTTTTCAAATGCTGAACCCATTATCCTTTAGTTACATAACAACAACAAAAAAGAAAAGAAAAAAACCGAATCTGAAAATTAGCTTGATAAAGAGCAATGTTTATGGAATTCTAAATCAAAGTTGACAGTAAGAAATGTTTCACATGTTCGGAGGAATTAATCAACAATAGCAAGGTGAACAATGATGAAAAAGGAAAGTTACCTGCGTGGTACCGCCAGATGGAATGGAAAGTTTGTCTCGCCTGACCTCTCTTCAGGCTTTTTTGTCAGAAGCTAAGCAAGCAGACAGCTCAACCAGTGTTGATATTCAAACGTAGGGTTACCAGAAACTAGTTTCTTTCGCCATATGGATGCAGGTGATAACACATTAGCGCGGGAAACCCCTTTTACCCCTTTAGAGATTATTTGGCTCTCTTTTTGTTCGTTTATGGTTCCACAATTAGATATTAAGAGTATAAAAATTCAACTTTTTTTAAAAAAAAAATGAGGTAATTTGTTGGATATTCCATTCATGTAGATTAACTTAAGAAATTAAACTTTCGATTCAAGTTTAAAGTTTTTGAGAAAAAGCTTTTTTTTTCTTGAAAATAGGTAGAAGATTTTGGCATTTTTTAAAAATGAACAGACATTTTTTTTTTAAAACAAATTTTTAATAACATATTAAAATTGAAAAACAACATAAAAAATATTTTTTAGAAACAAATTTCTTCAAATTTAAATTTTATTTTATTTATGGTAATGTTTTAAACTGGAGTCATTAAAAAAATTTATTTTAAAATAAAAAAATAATATACGTATTTACATTAAAAAACATGTGTTTTATTCAATCGCGATTTAAATGATGCTCAATAATGAATACTTGAGGCGCTCATGTTTTGTGTGAATTCGTTAGCAATGCAAGTATCTCTCGCTTTCTTTTAAAAATAAGAGCTATACGCGAATTCCTGACATATTTGTTCAGAAGTGTACGTAGGAATTCGTGAGTACGTGACCCCCCCAGTTTGAAGTGACATTGAACTAAACGACCCTTTACTTACCAAAGCTGAACTGTGACTACCGATATTAGATAATCTATAGTGAAAATCACTTAAGATGAAACTGAGGGGACTGAAATATTTTTTTGTGTTAAAGAATATTCCAAAAAAAAAAACCATATATGCAACAAAGTTAAGTTTATTAGAGTACATATTATTTACATAAATGTGTATATATGCATGTGTTTAATAAAAACCAATAAAATAAAAACATTCGAAGAACTCGATGAAATTTAATACAAAGTTTTCAAGTTTTTATGAGAAACAAAACATTAATAAATGTTTTGTTTATTAATAATGTAGTTAATAAATTTGTTTAATTAATGTAATTAATAAAATTGTAAATAATAAATTAATAATTTGTTTATTAATAATGTTAATTAATAAATGTAATGAGTTTTTGGAAAATAATGTGATATTTTCTTTGCATTTTCTTTTTTAGCATCAAACTGGTCGATGTCGTCCATTTTTTTGTTTACTCATTTCACCATTAGAATGCTTGTCTGAATAACTACGTATACTTTTCATGATGTTCCTCAATTCGGATGACGTGGGAACATGAACTGCATTATTCATTTCCTTTTCATCGCCGAAATCTGCATCAATGATATTTTTTGAGCTTTGAACCAACTCCAAAATGTCTTTGTTTGCCATAATTGAGGTTGTAAATACATTATCATCATCCACTGCAACGAACTCTTCTGATGATACAGTAGGATAGTCCTATAATATAGAAATGTTCTCTCAAACATTTCATTAAGAGTCTGGTGTTTTCCGTATTTTGTTCATTTCCTGAAGGGAAATCTTTTCATGTTGAGCGGTTTTCATTACTTGTTAAGAAAAAAAAAATGCATGAGAGAAAATACATAACCGTTAGTCGGGACTGTTGAATTATTTCGTGTAAACCGATATTTCGTCTTAAACGTATTTCACTGCAGATAGAAATAAAGTCTGCTGATGGTAACGTAATAGAAAATTAAAATACAACTATTGATACATCTATATACTATGATGCGATTGTCATTGCATCAAATAAAATTGTTAAATATTTTGATCTTGGAAAATTTAAAATAAATTTTTCAACTTAGGGGAGTGAGTGAATATATTAACGTCGCACTGTTCGGCTACTCGAGGGCTTTTGGCGCGATAGACCTCTTAATTCTGAATCGTGGTCTAGTGACGAGGATGACAGCTGCGCTGGCACCCGCCTCTCCTAACTACCACACCACAACAACGTGAGGACGTTTGAGCTCTCGACAGATTTAACAGACTCAAACACAGGACACTCCGGGCGCGAACCCGTTACCTTGACCACTAGGCTACCGCGGCCTTTTCAATTTGGGTGTTCTTCGTGTAATACAACATTTCTTCATTTTCTATCCAAGTTACATTTACGGGGCTTGATGGAAGGTATTTTTATTCTTGCGTTTGAAATCAGGCTGTCATAATTATATCCTATAATATACAATATTCCTAAATTTTTTTCTGGAACGTAAAAATAATTTCTTCAAATGATTAAAGTGTATCGATAATTTTATAATATTGATTAAATTTGCATCGGTGCAGTTTACCTGTTAACGGTATTACTGTGCTTGTACTACTATTTTTTTGCCAATGAGAGTAAAACTATTGACAAAAAAAAAAGGAAAATTTATTATTAATTAATAAGAAATCATGTATGGTGTATGTAGAACTATAATATAATGATAATTATAATGGAGATAAAATATTTATTGGAAAACGAATGAAAAAATAAAGAGAGCAAAGCTAGAAATTTAATCAATTTATACGTATAAAAGTAGAATTTTTTAAAAGGGAAAACTGGCTCCATTTTCGGAAATTTTAAAAACGGCATCGAATAGATTGGGATAATCTCCCCCTCCTGTTTTTTCCCCAGTATAATTCAATATACTTAAGTTTATATGAAAACATCAAAAATGGTTTTTATTCTTTTTTTTAAACATATTGTGAAGCAAATGAAAAAGTAATTAACAAGAATAATTTCTACAACTTAAAAAATTACTATAGCTTTTTCCATGTTAGTTCTCCTTTATTAATCTTGGTTGATCTCTGAATAAATCAATTTTAAGCTTCTGTTGGGCGTCAGTTACTCTTTTAATGAAGCAATTTCTAATATTGCAATAAAAATTCTTCTTTAAATTACATTCCATTAACTTTTTGTAGTTTTCAAACAAATGTACTTTAAGTACCGTATATTTCAGAATATAAGCCAATCAGATTATAAGCCGAGAGGATGCTTTTCCTTCAAAAATTTATCCAAAATTTGAAACCCGTATATAAGCCCAATTGGGGAAAAACAGCTCCGATAATTTTCAAATATGTTACCATTGGGGTGAAAATGTGGCTAGATAGGTAAAATGTGTGGAATATTTCCAGTCAAATTGTTGCTAACACATTTCTTTCATTATCATATCATTTCTCCATTTC
>BMAV01005284.1:100991-133357 GCA_019973955.1 Trichonephila inaurata madagascariensis
CTGTACTAAGGAGCTCCGAGATTTGATTATAATTAAATATAAATCTACCAAGTTTCTTGTTATATTTGAAAGCCTTTTTAATAATAATATTTTTAATTGGAAAAAAGGATTGATATTTTTGAAATATACCAGAAAAATTAATTTTGTTAAAGGATTTATTCATAAATAATAATGTACAATATTCTATAGTGTAACTTTCACTTGCATCTAATTTAATATTCATTTTTTGTACTAAATAGTTATTAAGGTCTCGAATCATATGCATACCATGAGAATCCCTAAGATTACATTTGTTTAAAATATCTGTCATAATTTTAATTTCAGTTTTATTCATGCCAAACATAAATGATTTAATTAATCCTGTGTTATAGTTATCATCAAATTTATTAGCTAATTCTAACATAGATTTCCTGAGGGTTGTCATGTCTCTAGTAACTCTTTTTTTACGTTTAGCTCTTGAAATTCTCGCAATACCAATTTTATTACTATTACTATTACCAATAGATTTATCAAAATTCGAAATATATAATGAAACCCTGGATTTATGTTTAAAAGATGGCAAAACATTTCCGCCATTCCAGACAACATTCAAACCATAAGGATAATATGATCTAAATGAACCTATATAAAAGTTTTCGAACCATAGTCTCTGTTTAATGTTAGGTACTATTTTAAGTATATGTACAGTTATGTTATTGAATCCATGTTTATTAAAGTGCCCTATCTCTATCTTAGCCTGGTTTTTATTGTATTCAAACTTACTAGTATCATGTATATATACAGTCGACTCTCAATAATTCGAAGTTGGAGGGACCAATGAAAAACTTCGAATTGTCAAGAGGGTAGGAAAAAACTCCCAAAATACGCGAAGAGAAATTTTTTTCTACCCCATTTAAATTTGAAACTATGTAATAAAACAACAATTGTTCATATGTATAAAACTATTTTAATGCATTTTTAAAATGTACATATTATACAGTATAAATATTATACAGAAGTTAAAAGTCTTGAAAAACAATTATTAATAGAATAATTATTAAAAGAAAAGAACACAGTTTCACACTCAGCTACAAGGTATACTTAATAGTGTCGACGTTGTGTTGGCTCTTCTCGCCTAATCAATCCGCTAAAAAATTCTACCAGTTTTTTTTTTTTTTTTGCTTTTTGTATCGCTTTCCTTTATCGCTCCTCTGCTTTCATCATATTTCTTAACCTCTCGAACAGGACTCTTTCACGACCCTCCAAATCTCTTCCATTCCCCATTTCACACCCGGTACCCTCAGACACTGTCCCCAACATCATTGGTTCTTGAAGGCAGGGTCCAGTCCAGTATATGTCCTATTTAGTGCCACATGCAAGAAGTCACACAGATAAGCCAAAAAGAATCATGTCAGTCTGACGCAAAATATGCAATCCTATGTATTTCTTCTTCCCAATAGCAGACTATCCCTTCTGAACACATGTGCAGCAAAGCCACGTGTTAAATGAAAGATATGACGGCTTACAATAGGCGCGGTGGGTCTATAACCCACTTAAAGAAGGAAAGCAATAAAAGTTCTTTTCGCCTGAGAAACACAAGGAAGGGGTAGCAGACAGATGGTCATCAAAGGGGTACGTTCAGGAGAGACACGCAGAGACAATACAACACAAAACATGTGAGCTCCAACCTGTTTGCTACAGGATACATGATAGTGAGTGTTCGAATTGTCGAGAGTTTTATTAAGATAACTTCAAATCATAGCGTGTTGCAGTCTGTCCAGTCACAGATTTTACTTCGAAAAATCGAGTGCACCCAAACGTATTGTTTTAGTTCGAAATATTAAGAAATTTTCGAGGGGATGAGCATATACTTCGAATTAGTGAGAGGTTCGTATTATCAAAGTTTTAATTTAGCGAGAGTCGAATGTATATATATATATATATATAGGGTGTCTCATAAAAGATGGGCAAAACCTTAAGAGATGATAGTACACATCCAAACAATATCCATCAGTTTTTGCATGATCGGAATTCAAATGAAAAGGTGCCAGAGATCGTTCATGGTATTGTTCTTGTAATAGGCAAAAATACACAAAGAACGATTACGTTACAAATGCAAGTTTAATGACGTGATATTACAAAAAGTATTCAAAGCATTCACAAGCAATGGTTATACGCACCGTACAGCGTCGAAGAAAGGATTGGTGAACTTAGCGAAAAACGTTAGGCATATCACGCACTTTCCCTTCAGATCTGGCGAAAGGGATGGCTAAGCTACAAGACCACTTCACTCAAACCATAGTTCGGTAATCTCTTATTCAGATAATTTCGCATGTCTCGTAGATAATAAGCTTGGGTTCCATCATGTTGGAACCACCTTACTTACCGGATATATGGGGGACTTCATTTTACATGCTGTCAGTTCCCCTGCTGCAGAAACATGAATTATTTTTTCCCCATCAAGGCGTTTTAGCAGAAAATAAGGTCCGAATTGATGATCTCCAATTATTCTTCTCAAGCATTGATAGAAAAGTTTCGGTGATGAGCTTGTGAATAAGTGACATGTAGATTTACATCTGCCCATACATGTTGGTTGTTGGTGTTAAATGCACATTCAAGTGGGAAGATGCATACGTGAAAAACTGAATTTTCCATGTTCGGCTATAAAAACTAGAGGAGGAATACGAGGGTAACTCTGAAATTTTTGAGATACGCGCACACAAGAAGTTATAAAATAAAATTAATGTGGTTTAGTATGAAAATAGAGAGTATTTTAACACCAGAAAAATGACTTTTTACAGACTTACTTCAAGTTGTGTTTAGCGTAGAATAAATTTTAGACAGAAGAGAAAATGGAGTTGAATTGAGAATATTATCGTGCTATGATTTTCTGTGATTTTAAAGCTGGATTAAATCAAGAGGAATGCGTTCAACGGCTGCAATTAGCATTTGGTGCTGAATCTACATGTTGTGGTACTGTATTCAGATGGCTTAAAGAATTTTGAAGTGGTTACAATTCTCTTCAGGATGAAGAACACACAGGAAGGCCACGACCGGCAGTAATCCCTGATACTGTGTTTGCCATACGAAAAATGTTAGTTGGGGATAATCTCTGTACCTACCAAATGATACAGAAGGAACTTTTTTAACTTTGGATCCGCATCCATATACAAAATTATTCATTAATAGTTACATATGAAAGTAGTTTGCCTTTGGGTTCCCCACATAATCTAACTGAACACCAAAAAGAGGAACGTGTCGGAATCGGTAAAAATCCCTTAAATTGCCAAATGATGGTGGCCACCACGTCATTTCTAAAATTGTAATGGATGATGAAACGTACGTGCCGTTTTATGACGTTCCAACACGTCAAGAAAGCAAAGTATGGGTCTTTGAAGATGATCCCATGCCAACAATGGTGAAGAGTCAACGAGGAATGAAAAAAGTAATGTATGCCGTTTTCTTCAGAAGTACGGGATTGATCAAAGCAATCAAGTTGGAAGGACAGAAGACAGAGTAACAGCAAACTGGTATACCACTAAATGTCTTCCAGAAATTCTCCAAGAAGTTAATGTTAGGGACTAATGCTTCAACCATGACAGTGCATCTTCCCATACAGCCGGATTAACAGCTGAGTTTCTTAAGGAAAAACAAATTAAAGTGATAGAGCATCCACCTTATTCTCCGGATCTACCTATGTGTGACTTTTTGTTATTTATTAATCAAAAAAAGAACTTACGTGGACGTCTTTTTCATTCAGAATAAGACATGGATGTGGCTATAAATGCGTTTTTTCATCAATTCCTATAAATGAATGGTTTTAGGCCTTTAATCTGTGAAAAATTCGTATACAAAAGTGCATTGATGCTGGAGGAGACTACTTTGAAAACTCCTAAAGTTTTGTAAGTATAACTTTAAAAACCTAAGAGTATCTCAAAAATTTCAGAGTGACCCTTGCATCACCGGTTTCTGATGTAGATGCAAACTTTCATCCTTAATTTCTCGCCATGTTGTGGAGTGTGATGCCTACTGCTCGTGTTCTTATACTTGGATGATCAGCCACCATATCCAGCTTCTTCGACATCTAACGTTCCGTTCGTCTTAGCACGATCTGCATCCAACCGAGAAGCCAGAAAGAATCACGACTCACACAACTGTCGATGCAAGGGCTGAAATGTTTTACGGTCGGGCAATCACCTGTTGGAAAACCGCACTCCAAAACGTTGAACCATTTTCATTTGTAGTTCCGTAGCTAAAATACGTATCGAATTTCCCCCTACTAATGAAGGGTAACATCCGATACGTTCCTACCGTGATTGACAGTTGCACACTCGGTTCAGCGGATTTATGTATTAAGGTATCCGACTACGTTCGGATCCGTGATTTTGCAAAAGCGTATAAATGGATAATATTTATATTTAGAGTCACTTAGATTAGAAAATGTATATAAAATTGTTTTAAGAATAGTATTACAAAAAAAAAATTATTTACGTACAATATTTTGACAAAAAAGGAACATAGAATGACCCATTTTCAAAATATTCTTCTTTGTAGCAGTTTGAATTTTTTTTAAAAAAATGTGATTCAGGATATTCACACAGTATTCCAAAGAATTTCGAAAAATTTAGGTAGAACTAGTTATCGGATATACTATTAGAAAAAAAAAGTCAGAAATGAGTACCATACAGTAAATAATAGGAATTAATTGCAAATGCAATAGGAATGCAAATTTAGGAGGACTCGGTACCCCCAAAATGACAAAACTATCGTTTTTCTTATTTTTATTTAGTTATATTCCTTGCATTACTATCTTTCGATTGATATTCTATTTTTGTACGTCAGAAAATTAGAATTTGGAAAAAATTTCAATTGAAAAATATAAACAAACTAGGCAATTCGAGCTCTCCCCCTTTTTAGATAAAAAAAACTAAAAAAATATTTTTGATATTTTTTCGTTGAGGAACTTATTTATCAGGCATGCTTGTAGTCAATGCCTATTAAGAAAACTAGAAAGCATAATGTCCCTTGGTAGTCTATCGAGATTGGATGTGCGAGGAAGAGGCTTAATGCCTCTAGGCCAGTGTTTCTCAAACTGTGGGGCGCGCCCCCTTAAGGGGGCGTGATAACCCTATGAGGGGGGCGCCAGCATATTGAAATGTCGAAAACAAAAGATTATTTTAAAAAATATATTAATTTATTGAAAGTAAACAAAGAAAATTCTGACATATTAAAAATAATTACATTCTTACCCTGATATAATACACTTATAAATATATTACTGCTCAATGCATTTTATGTTTAATTTATAACAATAATAAGTTAAGAACAATAATAATTACCAGTGACCCCATGGGCTTGGCATATATTAAATTATATGCAAACATTAACACTTATCTTAATAATTTGTACGGTTTATGATTAGTCCCTATAACGCCGATTAAAAATTACGTGATTCACTCCCCAATGCCACCGGTTAACACGTGGCGAGAGTATGAGGTGTTTGGGGGGGGGACTAGAAAAGGAGTTAATTAGCACAAATTATTGCTTGCTGGTTTCTACATTCTAAGTAAAAGTATGTTTCTACATACTAAGTAAGTTTCTACATTCGAAATAAGTAAATCCTTCGCAAACATTGTCAAGATCATTTTATTGCATTCCAAATGCCTTCGGAATAATTTTTTATGGATAGCAGTTCACAGAAAAGATCGTGCTTTGGAAAGACGTATATATACGTTCGGGGTAAATAACGCACAGGCTGAGAGAGTCGTTTATATATGCACATGAGGTTACAGTCGTATTGTAGGTTTAACATCAAAGTATAGTATTATTGAATTTATAATACATTGTTATTGTATGGAAGGGGGGCGCGATGAAAATTATGATTGAATATTGGGTCGCAAGTACTGAAAGTTTGAGAAGCAATGCTCTAGGCGTAGATTTCAGCGTTGTAAAAATCCAACTGTGAGAGATTTATATAGAAATAAATATCTTGAATATAGAAAAGATTCTAATCAAATGCTTATTGATGCTAAATCTGACTCTTGGAAGAAATTTCTTTTGACCATTGATGCTCAAAATGTGTGGAAGAAGGTTTATACGTATGGAATTAAAAGAGAATTCCTGAAAAAAAATTGAAATAGCTGGTATTAAACTACCCACTGGAGGAACAACCACCTCTTTAGATGAGACAATGAAGGCTCAAGGGGCTCACCTTCTTTAGGTGGGTACGGGTGTCACAATCCCGAGGTACCCTAGTGATCTTTTCCTTTTCCCAAGGGGTTTACTATCTTTGGTAAACACGGGTGTCACGACCCCGGGGTACCCCAGGGATCCTTCTCTGTTTTCGACCCTCCATCTTGTCATCCAATTTCTCCTTTTCTTCTTTTCCCGTCCAGACCACAGACCTATGAATGTTTGGCGCAGTATAGCCAAAACTGGCTCTTGCGCCATAAAACACCAAACTCACTCACTCTGATTCAGAGAAAAATGACAATAACTTTCAAAAAGATTATCGTCAAGCCACGCGTACTGCTTACTCTTCCTTTTTTGATCCTTCCTTTTCCTGTGATAAAGTTAATACAATTGTTTCTATGCTGAAGCTAAATATAAATCAAATGGTCCTTATTCTATTTCAAATGAGATTATTAAACAGTTTCCCTTAGCACATTCCCTTCTTTTCTCCATAAACTTTTTAATGTTTGCCTAAATTTAGGTATTTTTCCACGGGTTTGGAAACTTGCCCAGATGATTCTCATCCCCAAAGTAAATGAGTTTAGAGTTCCTCATTTGGATAACCTTTGATACATAAGCTTACTTTCGGCTCTTGGTAAATGCTTAGAGAAACTTTTTGTTAACAGGATTTGCTGGTATCTGAGCCGTGGAGACACTTTCTCTCTAGTGATCAGTGAGTACTGAAGACGTTCTTTAACGTTTGAAATGTAGCTAAGAGAGATAAAAAGAAACATTTACACTCAATCTTAATTTCTCTTGATATAAAAGGTGCTTTTGACAATGCATGGTGGCCTTGCATTCTGAATCTCCTTAAGAAAGCGGAAATTCCGATAAATACTTTTTCACTTGTTGCTGACTTTTTAAATGACAGAGTGGCCAAAATGCAACTGGGTTCGACTTCTGAAACCTGCTGCCTTGAAAGGGGTTGTCCTCAAGGATCAATGTCTGGACCTATTTTTTGGAATATTATTACCAATGATCTCTCCTATTTAAACTTAATAATCTTGCCTGCTGTGAAATCATAGCTTTTGCTGATGACATTTTAGTTTGTTCCTAAGGTAGGGATCTTTCTGCGACTTTCCTACACTCACAGGAAGCTTTGAACCTCGCTTCTGACTGATTAAAAGGTTTTAAATTGGATTTTAATCCTGATAAAACCAGAATCATGGCTATTGAAAAACGAAACGTTTGCTATGAATCATTTTAGCTACATCTCGATGGTACTCCCTTGACTTTGGTAAAACAATTGAAATATCTTGGCGTTCTTCTCGATACTAAATTTTCTTGGAAGTAGCATTTAAGTTACATATCAGAGAAATGTGACAGATTACAGCGAGGATTAAATCGGATTGCACGCAAAACGTTCGGTATAAATTTCAACGTACATTCGCTCATTTATAAGCAAGGAATTGAACCTTTCATTATGTATGGTAATAGAGTTTGGGGTGAGGCATTTAAAAGGAAGAGATGAATTCTAAGTATCTACGACGCATACAAAGAAGAATACTTTTGCGGTTATCATACCGTAAGTTACGTGTCAGTTTATGCTATTTCTGGCTTCCCTCCAATTGAGATTGCTATTCTTCATAATATTGCTTTTAGGGAAAATCTCTCTGCTTCTTCCATCTCTAATTATAATTGTATCCATTTTCTTTCCCTCGTCCTTCAGAGAGGAATATCATCAATATTATTCAACTTAGTGACAATAGCAGAGATGATTTCCCTGTTATTTGCTATGCTGACAGCAGAGTTGGTTTCGCTTTTGTTGTGCTCATTAGTGGTGTTGAACCCGAGCACTTCCAATTTAGAATTCGTGATGAATGCACAGTTTATGTGTAGCTGAACTTTTATGTTTAAACTTCGCCATTAAATGGTTCACTGATTAAAATAGTGTGTCACCTCAGATTATCTCATCCGTGCAGACTCTCTTTCCTCCTTGGATTCTCTTAAGTGTATTTGTTCATTTAACTACATAATCGCCGAGATCCAAAAGCAACTTAAAAGCCTAAAAGATCAAAACATTTCAATAGATTTTGCAATTGTTCGGGCATACTTGGAAATGAGCGGGCCGATTGGCTTGCAAAGGCTGCAACCAAGCGCAAAATTGGCATTACCATTAATATTCCTAAATCATTTTACAAGAAAATTATGAAAGAAATTATGGTGAAGTCTTGGAACCAAGAATATCTCATTTCAAATAAAGGGAGCTTAACTAAGAAATTTTTTCCAACCATTAATGAGAGACTGGCCTGCCATTATTTTTATACTAATTTCAAAATAACCCAATTTTTAACTGGTCATGGCAACTTTAAAAGCTACTTGAACAAATTTAATTTAGTTCCGTCATCTTCTTGTGATTGTGATATTGGTGACGAGAAAAAGGTTGAACATGTGCTCCTTCTGTGTTCCAAGTTTGAAAGAGAACGAAACATCTTAAGACTGGCTTTCAAGAGACTTAATATTAATTGGCCTCCGAATCTTCACCAACTTATTTCCACCAGAAGTGCTTTTAAAAAGTTTTGTAAATTTATTGTGAATATTTGTAATCTTTCATGACTTTAATTTTTTTTCCTTTTCTTTGTAATATGTGTTTATACTTACTTTTGTAAGCCCCGTGTGATACTTTGTGGTGCACGGGGATTTTATAATTTTTTTCAATAAAAAAAAAAGAAGAAAAAAGATATACTATTTTTTTTTTTTAAGCCGGCTAATGATATTTTCTTAATATGACCAAAAGTAGAAAATTTGTAGATTACAGAAACAGAAATTTGAATAGAAATGATAAATAACTTTTACCAAAGCATTAAACATGCAGCGGTGATTACTGTCAATTCTTTTAATAACGAATTTATGATGATGCACATTAAAACACAACATTTTTTAAAACAACATACAAATATATATATAACGAGTTTCTCACGCTTTTTCAGCTGTGAACCTCAGGAAAAATTTATTTTGTTGATTGTTTGATTTCTTTTGAGGGAAATGCCATCCCCACATAAAGTATATTATTAAAGGAATTTTAAAGATGAAATTATTGAAATAAATTTAAGAAATACTATTATGTGACTTTAAAATGTTCGGTTTTATTTGTTTGAAACTTTTAATATAAAAAAGCAGATTATTATATTCATCTACCTATAAATGATATAACTTTTCTTAAGAAATTGCATAAAATTTTGAACTAAGATGTATTTTTGAATTACCAAATGTTAAGTGATATTTCTGAAGTGCTTAAGAATTTGATTATTGTAATTGTCTTTTTTTAATCTCCTATATGTATCAAGGTGAAAAGCGACTTACTTACTAACTTATCACGAAATTTCTGAAACTATTAGACCTACAAACTTGAAATCTGGTAAAAATATTTCCTTTTCTGTGTAGAGATTCGCTTAGAACGGGTTTTACGTAAATCGACTCTGGGGAACGGGTTTCGAGGACGTAAAAGGTAATTATAGTCCCGTTAAGTCTAGTTCTTTTTAAATCAAGAGGCAAGGGCTCTAAGAATATTTTTAATACAAGTGAATACTTAATGTTAGGACTTAGATATCTTAACAACTTATAAGCCTTACATAGTCAAAAAACATCATGGAATACTCAGCAAAGCAAGTGGATATATATAACGGCTAGTTTTCAAATACTTAACTTTAAAATGCCTCAGTAATTTAGTTTTAAATATTTTCAAAACTATAAATTCCAAAGAAGCTTCAAATTGAAAAAAAAAAAGAACTTGT
This sequence comes from Trichonephila inaurata madagascariensis, assembly GCA_019973955.1. NCBI lineage: Eukaryota > Metazoa > Arthropoda > Arachnida > Araneae > Nephilidae > Trichonephila > Trichonephila inaurata. The sequence continues at coordinate 110,936 of BMAV01005284.1, forward strand.
AACAATTGTGTGTGTTTTACACACACATCAGACTCTATTCCTTCTATAAAAAAACGAGCAGTTTCAAATTATGGAATAATCTCAGTGCCATTGACTATTATGAATTCTAGTTTATGTTCACGGGCACCATCGTATTACTTCTTCACAGAACAAAAGGAATTTTATAGTTAAAAAATTTTTTTTGCAAGTATCAGAGTTTAACTCTATTTTTCTAATGTCTTTTGGTAAGTACGTGGCTTTACAAAATGAAACTTTTGCAATCAGTTCTGTTACGAAAGTTAAATAAATATTTCCTAGTAAAAATGAAACTCTAAGGTTGAAAAAAACATTTTGATAAAGATAAGGAATTTAATCACGTAATTATATAATGAGACAATTTATTCTCAGTACATTTGAAGGTCAAAATTTGATGAAGTTATTATGAGATAACCTGATAGCTTGATGCAGGCTACGGAAAATTACGAGAATGCATTACTTCAAATTGAAAATTTTAAATTTTTTTGGTAAGATGTATTTAGTTATTATTGCACGTTCATATATATATACTAGCGGTCCCGACAGACGTTGCCCTGTACACACGTCTTAAATCCGAAAATTACAAACTTTTTTGAATAAGTTGTAACAATCTGGACCGTTTTGATGAATTTTTTTATAAAGAAAGTTATTACAATACCTGACATCATCACATGTACAGTTACCACAATTCGACCTATCGATTCAGCGTGAGTATGTATTTATTATGAACTAAGTTGAATATAGAAGCTATTCTGAACAGAAACTTAAACTTGTTTTGATTAAAGAATAAAAAAGATAAAACTCGGTTTTTATAACAGGTATATTTTTTAATGCACAAATTATCGTAATGCCATTGAATGTACAATGTTTTTGGCTAATCCTTGAGGGGTATAAACAAACAAATGCGATGGTTTGCCAAACCTCGGACATGCAACATTTGATTGGCTGTGCGAAAAGCAAGGGTTTTCTAAATCTAAACCACAAATTGTCATTGTTCGACCTTGTGACTTATTAATGGTCATAGCTAATGCCAAGCGAATTGGAAATAGCAAACATTTGAATGGGTAGGTGAGTCTGAAAGAATCATTGGGATCTGTGGTAGAAGAACAACTTCCCCTTGAAGTTTGCCGCTCAAAATAGTGGCCTCAAGAATATTGCCCGTGATTTTTTTATGAACAAACAAGCGCCCTTACATAATTTTGGCACATTTTTAACTAATTGCAATATCGGACCGAATTGTGAATCTAAATCATTCTCGAATCTACTTGAACCCACACAAAAAATATCATCCAAATCGGACCAGCCGTTTAGGAGGAGTTCAGTCACATACACACCACAGAAAAATTATATATAAAAATATTATTTGAAAAGATATTAATTAAAAACGCTAAAAAGCATGATTCGTCTGCATTTTTGTAACAATAAAGACCCGGTTTGGCCAGTTTGGTTGAAAATCGATTTTCGTCGCCAACTTACGTCATTTTTATAACAATAACGTTGTTACAATAATGCAAGTGAATATTGAGCTGAATATTTTTAATGTTTTTAATTAATATCTTTTTAACTAATTGCGATATTGGACCGAATTTTGAATCTAAACCATTCTCGAATCCACACTTGAACCCACACAAAAAATTTCATCAAAATCGGTCCAGCCGTTTAGGAGGAGTTTAGTCACATACACACGCACAAAAGATTTTTATATATAAAGATATATACTTATATATAAAGATATATATTCGTACTTTTAACGGCACATTTAACCCACTATTAATTTTTAATAAGATTTCGATATCCTTAAATGTGAATGAACTTTTTACAGATTAAGGATGTAATATATTAAAGAGTATATTCTTATAATCTGTGTATTAAATGTCAATATGGTAAGAAAAATAAATTACAATATCGCGGGATAATTTTATAAACATTTAATTGAGAAATACTTTACTAGTAAATCCTGACCATACATTATTACTGAGATTCGCATAAACATTTTGTATATACAAACACATTTTATAATAAAGGAGCAAAAAAATGTTTCCACCAGTACAAAAAGTGAAGAAACGAATTGGTAGATTTATAAAAAGTTATTAAAATTCTGTCTTATGCTATTGACCTTCCTTTTCAGCCAAAGCACAGCCTTGAAATTTCTCATTGATTTCGCAAAAGAGTAGATATTTCTTTTCCTGCTGTTCGTTTCGACAAACACGCAGAAGCAATCAGGGGTTGAGAAAGCGTTTAACGTATTAGAAGAAAATACTCGAACATGGATGCAATTATATGAAAGAAGTTATATTGCAGGAGGAAAATTACTAATTGATCAAATGTAGTTAGTTAACTTTTAATCGAAAGAAGTTTCTGAGCTGAGTTACAAAAGATGTTTTTGTTGAATGTACATCCAAATTGATCCCATTGATAAAAACTTGAAAAACTTCTTAAATCTGTCTTTAATGAAATTCTTAAAGGAAAAAGTTTGAAAGTGTAAACATGAGTATACGCTTGTGAGTTTTAAAGTGTGAAAAATCAATACTTTTACTCAAATTTGTACAGGGGTTTTATCTCTTTAAGGTACCCAACTACCCTAAAATCATGACTTTTTTTTAAATTGACAACTTTTTTTATGATTTTGTTTTATATGCCATCTTGTTACCAAGTTTTTTAGTTCCCATTCACTAGAACAAAAGCTACATGTGTTTTAGTAAAAGCAGATGCCATAACTTTACATAAGATGTCAAACTTTAAAATGCGTTTTACTGGAACTGTGTGTTTTTTTTCGAAAAGCTCAAACGGGGACAGCGATTGCTCAAAAAGTTTTTAAAATAATTTGCTGAAATTTTTTGTGTATGTTCTGTATAATAGTAGTTTTAACCTTCAGATTTATCAATCACTGTTTTATTACAAAATTCACAGTTCTTTATGCGAATATAAACAATGTGTTTTTTTAAGCAATTTCATATAATAACTAAGATAAAGTGCTCTAGTTTTTGTAAAAATTAAAATATCTCTTATCCTGGAGGTAATTTCAAAAAGGAATAGCAAAGTAATACATCAAAATTGAAAAATTGAGAATTTGTTCATTATTTGAACAGAGCGGGCCCCGTTTATGTTATTTTTTGTCAATTTTTACCTATTTTTTCCCATTTTAGTAGTAATGATGTATTTTTCTCGTCTTAGTTTTAGCCTTTTTTTCTTAAAATGTACTAAAGAAATCTAAAAATCGCAAAAAAATCCCCATATCTCCATTTTTTTTTCACAAAAGTAGTCGGGTACCTTAAATAACTATTGAAAATTAAAGAAGAATTTACCGACTTAATTTAGAGAGTGAAACAAATATTTTAGCGGGAAACCTGCAATGATTATACAGTAATTAATAAATTTGCTTTACTTTTTAAATTATTAATTTTATTATTAGTTTGATTATTCAAACTATTTTTTTTGAAAGAAAAACAGGTGAAAAACTGATCCAAGCAGATTTGTGTAATCCTATTCCCGTGAATTCCCTAAATAATTTTGAATGTCTTACCGTGATTAAACTGGTATGTGTTTCATTTAATGCCTCTAATATGACACGAGACAAATTGTACATTTTAATAATTGAAAATAAGTATAGAAATATGTATAGTAAGTGGATTTTTTTTCATCACGTAGGTAATGATAATAGATTTTTTTTTTTTTTTTGTAAATTCAGTTTTAAGTAATTTGTTTGAGTACAATATCTCAAGTGGTGGAAATGTTCCTTCTAATTCTTATAAAAGCTCTCAATTAAATACATAAAATTTGAGATCAAAAACAAATTTTCTTACCGAATATTTTATTGAAATGCTTTTTTTCAGATAAATTGTGTAAAGCGAAATACTTTTAGTTTTAAAACTGCTTTATTTACATTTCACTTATTTTCCAACAGTAAAAGTATCGTTTTTTCATAGCACTTCTAACAGAAAACGAAAAAATATGGGGGTTTTCAAATTCCCATTCAATTTACGAATCACACAAATAGAGACCAAATTTTTTTTCAATAAAAATTACACAAGTTTACTGAGAAGATTGAAAATATCCATTCAACATAATTTTTGTAATTTTAGTTTATTTGTAAGCATTTTAAGATTTACTATTTTAAGTATTACAAAATAAATATATAGTAAAAAGCAGGAATTATTTTCCCTCATAGTAATTTAAAATTTTTTCCATTCTGTATCATGTTTTTGAATTTCAATTTAATGAAAAATTTAATTTGCTGATACCGCGATTTTTTTAAAAAAATGTTTTTGCGTTTTATGTACTAAAATGTTTCACTGTTTATCTGAAAATCTCTATGTATAGCTCTAATTTTTATTTCTTCAGAAGCAATTTTAAAATTCATTTTAGAGCATGACATTTAACTTCAAAAATAACTCTAATTTAAATGGTAAATAAATTCACGTTAAGTATTAATTTAAGTGTTTAAATAGTGTTAGGGAAACATAAAAAAATGAAATAGAATTTAGTTATCATGGAGAGAAAAAAATCTGCTACATTCTTTTATATCATTACTACCTTGCTAAGTAAAAATAAATATAAAAATAAATAACAACTTTTACCTATCATGACTTTTAAGCATTAATCTTTCATTCAATAAATATGGAGTAATTGGATTTTGAATATTAAAATTTGTGTTGGAGCAAGAACCCAATTTTAGTGCGCTGCTCATCGATATATATCGGTAATAGCATCAAGAATACCAAATAAAATACTATTGATAGTTTATGTTTGAATAATACATTTGATATTAAAATTATCGATGATGTAATCAATAGTAGCATTAAAGTTTGACTGTCACACAATACCAAGTTATTCTGCAGTAATAATATTTATAGCAGTATATACTTTCGATAATATCTATATTATGGATAATATATATTGCGAATTTAGTTCAGAAATTAAACTGACAACAAAGTTAATGCTTTTAAGGCATCGTTTCTCAAACTGTGGGGCACGCCTCCCTAAGGGGGCTTGATCACTCTGCGAGGGGGGCGCGAGCATATTGAAAAGTCGAAAACAAAAGATTATTTAAAAAAAAAAGTTTTAATTTACTGAAAGTTAACAAACAAAATACAGTGTGACATAATAAAAAATGAAACACACATTTACACTGATATAATACACTTATAAATGTCTCACTACAGTACAAAGTATTTTATAATTAGTTTAACAATACTAAGTCAAGAACAAGTTTGATAATTACCAGTGACCCCATGGCCTTGTATTAACACTTATCTTGATATATATAATTTGTACAGTTTACAATTAATCTCTTAATTGTAATCCCGATTAAAAAGTTACTTGATTCGCTCCCCAATGCCATCATTTTCCAGGTAGACGCGCGAATGTGATGTCTTTTTTTGGGGGGAGGGGGAGAAAATCCTCTGAAATAATTAAATCCTTTACAAACATTGTCGAGATATATTTATTGCATTCCAAAGCCTTCGAAATAATTTTATGAATAGCATTGCACAGAAAAGATCGTATTTCGGAAAGACGTATATATACGTCCAGAAGATTAATGCTTTGGCTGAGCGAGACGTTTATATACGCAGGTGTCGCTTACGAGGTTTAAGTCGTAGTGTAGCCTTAGCGTGAAAGAATAGTATTATTGGATTCAATACATTGTTATATATCATATGCAGGGGGGCGCGATGAAAGTCATGATTGAATATTGGTTTAAAGTTTGTTGTTTAAAGTTTAATGTTAAATTAAAATTTTAATGTTTAAAGTTTGAGAAGCCCTGTTTTAAGGAATAGAGACAATGTATTTTATATGGATAAGGGTTTTTAGAAACTACTTTTGAATGACGTTGATTTACGTAATTTTAAGGAAATCTGAACACAGTATGTACACATCAGTTAGCTTAGCCCCATTGATTTGGTCATCCGAAATTGCTTTTTGACTCGCTGGACTCAATTTTTAATTTTTGCTTATTTGTATTTCCTTTTTAATTCATATATATATATAATAATTCACGTTAAGTTCATCTTTCAAGTTTTTAATTTGTAATGGTTCCTTATTTTCCAGGACTAACTGTTAAGTGAAGTAACTATTAATTACTCGCATAACGGGATAAAATCGCAACTTTATCTATTTCAAATTAAAAGCTCAGCGTATTTAAATTAAGAGTTACATAACCGACCTCATCCGATTATCTGGACCAATAAGAAGAAACGTCTTTTGAAGTCATGTGAGTTTTTGAACTTCCGGTCTGCGTTTTGTATAAAAGCGGAGATTCTAAGGAAAATTGGCCGGCCTCTACTTATTTTATAATGTAACCGTATTCGTTTGTCGTCTTTTGTAAACAGTCCTGTGCTGTGTGTGTATATACTTGTTATTTATGTGAAACGTTCGCCTATTGAAAATAAATGTGGATTAATAGCAACCAGTATCCTCTATTCTGTCAATACACGATTACATCCACACACACACATTCTAGATGAAATGATCACTAGTTACATCCAATACATCACTCCATTCCACGGTTCATTTCATATATTTATATATATTATATCTATCTAAATAAATAAATATATATATATATATATATGTGTGTGTGTGTGTGTAAGGATAATTAAATTAGATTAAAAATTAAATTCTCTATCTAACACTTAACTCATCTTTTTCATTTCATTTTCAAGTATCAAACTAATCACCCATTTATTTCTTCCGAACATATGGCCTAGCCAATAAACATGTCTAATTCCAGATCGTTATATTTAATAGCCCTATGTGTCAGCATTAACTTTCAAGAGCACTCATGAACGCCGCGATCGGTGTTTTAAGTGTTTAACCCATTTAAGATTTTTCGGTGGCGTTCTTTTTTCTCTCTGCTTCGTCCGTTAGAAGAGATGTATTCATTCTAGAATAAAGACCTTTTTTAAAACTAAGTCTGTTTCTGACTCTAAAAATCATGTCATATATATATATAATTTCAAATAATTCTATACTAATGATACTCATATAGCAATAGATACTTCCAATAATATTGATGCTGTGAAAAATATTGTTTAAATTAATAGTATTTACAATATGAAGTCATTCAATGCACGTGACTTTTTTTCCTATCAATAGCTGGGAAAGCAATAATTTTGATAGTTTTTCAATAGTATCAAAGGCTTATCAATGCTCTTAAGGAACACTACTTATATAATACTAGACTGTCCCTAAGATATGTATCGATTGATCCAATGTAATATTAACGTAGTAAAACCTCGTGTTGTGTTGTGAACGAAATACTTGATTGTAATGGAAACATTACTTTTAAATTTTTAAAAATTTTTACGTACATCTGTTTTGAGATTTATATTACATAGAATTTTTAGAAAAATAGATATTCTGTATATTTTTATGTTGTAGTTGATGAAATATGATAATAAAAATATAAAATATTTTTTAAAAAGCATAAATTCAAAATAAATTTAAAGTATTCATAAAACTTGAAATATTTTGACATCTTTGCATTATGATTAAACATGTATTCATATTAAGGTCCAAATAAAATTATCTTATGAAATTCTGTTGTAAAATTTCAAAAAAATAATAATTTTAACAAAACATTAATTAAATATAATTTTTTTCGTGCAAAACGCTGAAATATGTTATAATTAGTTTTAATTTTAAATAAGCAATAGTTATAATTTAGAGAAACATGAAATTTATAAAAAAAAAGTAATTTTACAAATATGAGAATTAAATGTATGGAAATAAATATTAGAAAATTGTCACAAAATTTTCAAGCAAATAAGTAACAACTCAAATAAAGAGACATACAATTCTTCACCATACATTTATTTCATTATATGACATTCATAGTTATACAGATTTCACATATTGGTCAATTACAGTGGTTCTCAAGGGAAATGAAAAGTAGTAAGATTCACTCACAAACATCAGTATATGAGAAATTTTCAAAACATTAAAAAATTTATAAAAATAAAAGAAAAAATATAAGCTATAAATATCACGCATTTTATAATCTTCCATCTCGAAACTTAATACAAATATTCCATACTTACAAAGATAAGCATAGTATTTGTAAAAACAAACAAAGAACCTTTTAGATCACAGCTTTTTATATAAAAATATGAATTTTTTTTGTAAATAATTAGCATACAATAACATCTCTGTAATGTATAATAAATTTCAATGTCTTGGGGACAGTCATTTATTAAATTATTTTTGAAGTAACCCCTATTAAGAGATTTAAGAAATGTTTCATTGTTAATATTATCCATGTTATAAAAGCAAGTATTAAGTGGAATGGTCTATATATATATAAATTATTGATATAGAACCTGTAATATTCTCAAACATTATTTTGTTTCATCTCTATATTTGTTGATCCCCATTTGTATTTCGGAAAGAAAACATATGCACTTTCTATATAATATGCACAATCATTAAAATAGTGAATATAATTGATTCGATACAAAAGCGAAGGAATGTATTTGTCATCTTACCATTGAACGTTGGATTAAGGAAACTATATGATCTCTTTATTGTTTTTTCTTTTCAATAATTTGTTCTTAAAAATGCCATATTTATAAGAAAGTAAACAATTCAACAGCGTAAAAGTTTAATATAAAGTTTCAAGAATTTTTTTATAAAAGTATACCATCAACATTTTCTCATAAAAAATGTTACTCAATACAGGTTTTATTCCAGCATTTGATGAATCGCATTGAAAGTTAATGTTTTTTTTAAACGAAAACTTCTTATAAAGGGAATTAAAAATCAACGCACTTGAGAACCATTGTACAAGAGCACCTGTTGTAATCTGAATTGATGTCTGCATTAAATACAATGAACACTTAGGGAGTTCGCAAAACGTACACACACAACACTGCATTTTTAGAAAGATGTATAACTTGCACGAAACACGTGTGATAACGAAAGCGTAGTAATCATATGTATTTAAGGAACATTTTAAACTTCTACTTCCTTAAATATTCCATTATTATAATGAACATCACTTTAGTTATTCTTTATATCTAAACAACGTGAAAATTCTCTAACATGCACATGAATTTGCTTAGAATGTTTTTGACGAAAACACACATATATATATATATATATTGACGGTAACTATTTACAAAAGCATCGGGAAAAAAAATTCAAGTTCCAGAGGAGAAATAAAAAAAAATTCTGAATTTTATTATATTTCAATATTTTTAAATGGTAGGTATGAATTAGTTTTTGAATTTATGTTTCAAAAAGGAAAACCATTGTGAAAAAATATGTCCGCAAATCTTCCAGTTATGAATTTTAGCATCTGATGTTTACAAATGTCTGGCATAGTTACTCACAATACATACTGAATAGAGACTTCCTTAGTTCAGCGGATATCTTTTTTCAACAATGTAACCGACATTTTTTTTTTTTTTTTTTACCTCCCGTTTCGATTTTCGCGTCGAGAAGTTAGCTTAGCTTAGTCCATCCTCACATATGTAAACAGAGAGAAATTTGTAAATCTTCGAATAAAGCTGTGTATTTGCGATTTAAAATTGCATTTTATTTTTCTTTTACATCAATACATAACCATTTCTACCAAGCTATTTGGTTTAATGTTGCAAATTAGCGAGTCAAAAACAATCACTCTGCAGATCATTAATTATGCTGAAAGCAAAAAGTTACCATTATTATTTTGTGAGTAATGCAAGGAAAAATCTTTTTTAATAATTCCTCGTTTATGATCATTTTAAATTTTATAAAGGCTCTACCATATGTAAAGTAGAAGCATTTATTGAGATTTCAGGGCATTATTTTAATTCTTTTACATAATTTTTGCTCAGCAATCAGGCAACAATTTAAGTTTTAAAAATAAAGCAATACGATAATATTACAGTTTAATTTATCTATGGTATAGCGCTCTCATCAAGCAAGCTAGTTTTATTGAGTTATTTTAATATCTGTAGGTTTTAAGATTTTGCTTTTTAAGGAACGAAATAAATTCAAATTAGTTTATGTTTCCCATTTTGAAAAGGGAAAAAAATTTCGTAAATAATCATATTTACAAAACATATTTTGGAGAAAAATTAATTTGTCAATATTTTAACTAAATTTGTAACTAGGTAAAAATGTTATAACAAAATAACGGAAAAATAATTACAAAAAACCTATATTATTAAAAATATGAAGGAACTACCTCGTAAGCACCACAACTCAAAATATTTCTTTTGTATTATATATTTTATAAATAATTTATATTATACTTTATTTATTATTAGTTATATTTTAATAGATTCATAATTTATTAATTCATTTACCTGATAGATTAAATCACAAAAATAATTTTGTTGTCATTATACAAGCACAACAATTAAATACATTTTTTGCGCGGATATATGAATTATATGTTTTAAGCTTTAGAACAATGATAAATAATATATATAAAAAGTGTGCCTTCAGTGTGTATTTTTTAGTTTTTAAAATAAAAAAAAATTCATATACGGCATATATTCTATAATACAATCGTTGTTAAATCCTAAACAATCAAACAAAGATATAAAACTATAATTTGACACTAATAAATACATTTCATATAATTATTAGTATTAATACTCATATGAATATAAATTACAAATTTACTTCTCTATAACTTTTAGTAATTTACGTGACTCTGATATTGTGAATTCTTTACTAATTATTACTTTCAGACTATTATGTGTAATTTTATATATATATATGTGAGGAGCTTTAAATTTATTTTCTTTCCCCTAACAAATACATCGAAATTTAGTTAAGTCCTCATTTTTGAAGCATATTTTACGAATAATTTCAAATATTTTGAATTATAAAAGCTCTTAACACGATTTCATATTTTATTATTCCCTACCATCACAATAAATTTAATCTTTTCAATCCCTAGCACCAATAAAAATGCTTTGAAATACTTAACATAGTCGAATATCATGGTGCCCGAATGAAAAAAAAGCTTCAATTTTTTTATCCATTTAAATTAAAAAACATTAATTATGTTTTAAACAGCTTTGATGCAATAACTATTTAAAAGATATCATAGTTAGACATGGGAGAGCAATTCTGAACACGACACACAATAAAAATGCATAAGTAACATATCATATTCATTGCTTCCAATTTATGCGTTTTAAATCACGTACAGCAGCTCATGGTTTGTTAAGATCGTATCGAATAACGAAATTAAATTTTGATTTCATGAAATTTACGTATAAATTATGTGAATTTTTTGTAAAAAAATTCTTTAACATAAATAATAAACGCAATGGTTTGAACTTTTTTTTTACTAATTATTGAATATGTACAGTTGTATAATCAATAACTGATTCTAATGAATAATCTTGAGCTGTGTAAAATTAACCTCGTGTTAATTTCTCTACAATTTGTCCTGTCTCTGCAATTTCAAATTCATTCCTTCTTAAGGAACACAGTTCTAATAGGAATACTAAATAGGATATGCTATGAAAGAGATATATATCCATGTAATTATATGTATATGTATTTGAAAAATATTCATTTAGGCTTCTCACTTGAGCTTTTCCTTACCATGAGCTGCAGTAAGGATTCGCAGTAGCCAATAAGCAAACACCAAGATTACAGGTCCAGCGGGACTCACATTTGACAAAGGATACTAGACATGAACACATAGATGGATAGGAAAATTGCACTACAGTTATTTTTCAGTCATTCACTATGGAATAGAAACAGCATATTCATTTTGCTACTTAAGAACTCTTAATATGTTTTATAACCCTCCTGCTGATTTCACACCTTTTAAAGTTTATCATCAGCTTTCAGATAACAGAATAGTCCATAACATGCGCAAGCTTAAGACGAATACAATGTCCTTTAACAAAGTAACATATATTAGAAGTGTTTAATGCATTACATTTACTAAGGCATTTTTTCGTAAAAAATGACTTGATGCATTTTTTCATTTACCATGCTCTGATTTTCTGACAATAAGTATAAATTGTTAATATTATCTTACCGAGGATTTACTCTTTAAGCACTTAATTTTATTCATACAACTTCTTTCACACACGCGAGCGTATTGTGTTTTATCAATTTCAACAATGGCTTATTTTCCGACTTCATAAAACAAACCTTTTTAATCCTCTTCTTTAACCTTGCATAAAATAATACAAACAGGCACACGAAACAGTGCAAAAAATTACAATTATCTTCAATGGTATATATAATTAGAATTGTATTATTTGCAGAACATGTATCATGTCTTTTTTAATTGTTATATTTGATAGCATTCATATTTTCTGGGTAATATTAACTACATAGTATTCGAGAAATATCAATTATAGATACTACACTTTCAATATTTTACGCATATACATATTTATGCTACTTCATATCTTCATTTTCATTGCTACATGTTTGCGAGATACCTTAATTATGTTATATATGATTAATAAATTCCGTGATCATATCGACTGGCAGTATACATTGGATTAATCTTTACAAGCCAGTTGACAAATAAGATCAATGGTGTCATTACGAAATGACAAGATATTTGTATTCCTATTCTTCACAAGGAATTTCAGTTTTATATTCATAACGCTCAGTACAATGAAACCTACTTGTTTCTACCTATACGAGCTATTTTGTATTAATTCAGAAGAATTGATTTCAATTCAACAGATTATATTTTTACTCGTTCATACTAAATATTTGAAATCATTTTCATTAAAAAATAAAGTATTTAATAACATTATATTGACACAATAAATATTATCATTTATTTATAAATAGAATATAAATTGAAGAATTTTTTTTAAAGTAAGTATTCAAAGGGGAATGAATACGAACACTGTAAGTATGACATCTTATAGCCTGAAATGTATTTCACATAATTGAGGTACTTTTTTTATAGTCTGTTTTAATAAGATTAAAACTATTGGAATTAAGTTAGATTATTATTCAACTTAAATACAATTTAAAAAAAAAAGATGTATTTTTTTCTTATTGCCTCAATGAATGGATCACGAATTTTAATGGCAATGTTTAATGTTAAATATCTAATGATTTATATCACCAAAACGCACAATAAAAAGTTCAAAATTAATATCTTTCTCTTTTCATCACACCAACGCAAGACGAAATGAATAGAAGTTGAAAGCTGTAAAAATCTTCATTTAGAAATTTACCCTACATGATATTTCGCGTGATTCAATATTCTATATCATCGCAACATTAATCGCTCTCTAGAACAGGACTTTTCTATCAGCAAGTGGGTTATAGATGAGAGTAACATATTTATTCATCGTTATCTGTTATGCTAAACCAAAATAGAACAGTGTGATTTGGTTTTCGAAGAGAGTGATCGGTTACATGTCTCCAAAGATGCCGGCGAAGGTCTTTCGTAGGTTACGCATCGTGTCTTCGCTGTCTTCAGGGCCTTTTTCCGACTTCTCTCCGTCAGCCTGCTGTGAGTCCCTGCGGAACAGGGAGGGCCCGGGCCCAGTTGGGCGTGACGCAGCTGCCGCCACGTCTGAAGCCGAGGTCTGAGAAGCCCGGCGAGGCGGAGGTGGGAGACCTGGAGCAGGGCCAGGTGGAGGTGGGCCTGGTGGGGGGCCACTAGGGGGCCCTCTAGCTGCCTCTTGACGCTGAGGCACCGGTGGTGGAGCCCCGGGAGGCTGTAATAAAGAACAACAATACAAGGTTGGAAGGACAAGGTTAAAAGTTGAAAAGTCTTAATTCAGGATTAAAAAATTACCATCAAAAATACATTGTTACTTAAATACAGTGTTCAAAAATATAGAAACACATATTACGGATTGAAGATTATTTCTAAGGTCTAACTTATCAGTCTGAAATTGATATCTTTGACGGGTTCGTAGACTTTCTGCTAGCTCTCTTTAGGACTTAAGGTATCCGACTACGTTCGGAACCGGGATTTTAAAAAATCGCATAAATGGATAATTTTTATGATATTTAATGTCACCTAGATTAGAATACATGTATAAAATTGCTTTTAGGACATTTTGATAAAAAAAATTATTTAAATACAATATTTCGGCAAAAAATTAACATACAATAACCTTTATTCAAAATGTTCTCCTTTTGTGAAAAATGCTTTTATTATAATAATATTTTGCCTGTATATAGCTCAGACCTCTGTGCAGAGACTCAACTATAATTTTTGAAAAATTCACATTATTTTCAGAGTTACAACCCATTGAAATAATTATCGGCGTTTTTTTCTTAAAATTTTCCCCCTCTGTTGTCCTAAAACATGGATAAACCCCCTTCTAAGTTATATATTTCAAAAATTCTAGTTGAGCCTCTGTACAGAGTTCTGAGCTATATATAGGCAAAATATTATTATAATAGAAGCACTTTTCACAAAAGGAGAATATTTTGAAAATGGGTCATTCTGTGTTCATTTTTTGTCAAAATATTGTATTTAAATAATTTTTTATTTTAATACTATTTTTAAAACAATTTTATATACATTTTCTAATATAAGTGGCACTAAATATCATACATTTATACGCTTTTGCAAAATCACGGTTCCGAACGTAGTCGGATACATTAATAGTTTAGCTATGTAAAGTGTATTCAACGATAGTAAAAAAAAATATTGCACTTGTAACACACGTGGGTACTCTAGCTTCTTGAATAGTATGGCCCTAGGCTAACATTTTCTTAGACCAGGGATGGGGTAATCAAGGTTGTAGGGCCATGTGATTTTCTAGGACACTGAGTGTGTCCGTTTTGAAAGATTACAATTTGTGTGCAAGTATTTTCATTCATATTATATATAATTTGGTTTTTCTTTTTTTATTACCTTGATCACAGAATGGTTATATCTAAATCCGTCAAGACTAAATGATAAAAAAGTAAAGTAAGAGGGAACGATTTAAATGAGAAATAATGACAAAGATCTGTGAAGAAATATTGTTTCACCTGATCGTCAATGAAGATTTTTTAAAATATTATTATTGTTTATATTACAAAACCTTACTTTTTTTTTTTAACATTTAAAGTAGATTTAGACATTATGTAACCTGACAATTTTTTCTTACAATATTAAAGTTCGTATTAATTTATCTTCCTAACTTGCGTTCAAAGCACACGAAGTTAGGTGTGACAAGAGGAAAATGACGCAAAAGAAAGTTTTTTTGGAAGTTTGTTCCCAATCATTAGATTCTTATAGAATATAAAACATAGGAAGTAAATATAATTGTCCTAAACATTATCTGATCTGATTGAGATGAACTGTGAATATAGCCTTACTGAGAATTTTTTGAGAGAAAACCCTCACGATGAGTGTTAAATAAATATTATTAGTCACATATGTAACTACTAAGTATTTTATTTCCGCAGATGATAACTTATAAACCAGTTGCAATTAAGTTATCGTAGAGTATTATTTTGAAAGAAAGGAAAATTTATTTTACTCATATTTATTTTACACTTTGTGTGTGTGCGTGCTTACACCCATTAAATTTATAAATTCCGTTATATCTTAAATATCCGTAAATGATTTGCGTATTAATTTTGAAATATTGGAACAATGGAGTATAAAAATCAAGTCAACCGAATGATTTTGATATATATTATGTGATTGAGAATAAAGCACAAAAATATCTGCACAGTGTAGGAAATCCAACCAAGAGATGTATCTTAAATATAACTAATATTTAGTTTTATATTCCATCTAGTAAAACTGAATCAAATACCTTATTTATTTTATTAAAAGTAGATTAATGCAAGGTATTAAATGCATAATTCATGTTTTATTCAGCCATTTTATGTATCCGACGCAGCGTGGTAAAACTGAAAGGCAGTAACCAGATCCAGGTAATAAAGATTATTACGCAACGAGTCCATGGTCATAATAGTAAATTATACCTATTTCCCAGGTGAAGGTTTATGTAAGATTTGTTAATAATACCCCACGTGATAATTGTACAGCTGTTAAGAAACAGGAAACCTTTTTTGAGTTCTGAATATATCGACGAGTTTTCGTCTGGTATTCAGATTTGCATCATATCAGACCTATCAAAAAAACGTACCCATGCTGGTTTACTGAAGCTGATTTTTGTGCCACGAAAATGTTAACCTCACACAGAAAAAACTCATTTAAATTTATGAACTTAATGCGCTCTTCAGCAGCCTTGACGAAAAGGATTGCAATTTTAAAAATTTGATACTTCGTTTGTTTGTTCAGTAGGTGAAATGTTATTTTTTTTTTATCAACTAAATTCACATAATTATATCTTAATACAATATGCATCTCACCAAATAATTTCAAGAGGAAATCAAATTAAAGATTATAAACAGAAAAATATTTAAAAACCATTTATAGATAAAAGAAACTTTCCAACTGTAAAAATAATAACAATAAGAACAATTTGAAATATTGCAATTCTTCACAGGAATTATAGCATGCAATTTAATTATATGTGAATAGTCTTAATTTTCTTAAAGTTAGGGGTTTCCATCTGTATAATTAACAACTTTGGACTTGAAAACGATAATTAATATATTTTGTTAGAAATGAAAAAGTAGTACTTACATTTTGTTGATGGGGTATTCGTTGCTAGAAAAAAAAAAACGAGGAAAATTAAATTTTTAATAAAATAATACTTTCTATAAACTAACACATTCAAATGAATTTTTTAAGAAGAATAAAAATTTATTTACCAATTTAAATTTTCCTTAAACTTTTACAGTTCACGATATGGCACGTTATCCACAAAAACAGTTCAATCATTAAAATACGTTATATATATATATATTTAAAACATCAAGGTATGTACATATGCATGTTTTACAAGCTGATTCTTATTATATATACTATGCTGATTCTTACCTAAAGTATTTTTGATAGGAATATCATTTTTATCGATTTTATTCCTGTTTGGATTTTTTTTATTACCCTAACCAGTTGCAGAGGGGGATAGTTGATACCCCCCCTCAAACTAGTTTAATCCCATGAATTCCATCTTAAGTCGGAAATTGCTTGTTATCTTGCTAGGCTCCATTTTTTATTTCTTTGTATTTTATACTTCTGTTTACATATTTATTTTTTATTTTACTGAACTTTTTGTTTTTTGTTTTATTTATTTTTCATGTCCCCCCCTTCTCTCTCTCTCTCACACACACACACGCACACACACACACACACACAGGAATTGTAAATAAAGAAATGGAAATTTTGTGGTTCGTTTTAGTTTTTAAAATATCATTTTGAATTATAAATAATCAATCATAAGTTTCATATCTTAAGAAATCATCTGTTTTAGTATCATATGTGAAACTTTTAGTATCTTATGTAATAATTTAATAGTATCTGTATATTTTGGTTCCATAATATTATGTGTGAAATACCAAACATTATATATATATATGTTCTGATAAATCTAATATTCTCTCACATTCCGGCACTTTTTTAAACAGCTCATTTTTTAAGAACTCCCCCCTCCCCCAAAAAAACATGGTTTATTGTTGTACACCCTACATCCCTCTATGAATGTATAATTTTTCTAATAATTCTCCAATGTGTGATAAAGATTGCCGTGCGTTAAATTCCTGTATATTCTAAGAAATTATACTTTACAGTTAATCTTAAAATTTATGTCATTTTAATTAAAACTGTCTTTTAATATTGTAAATGTAGGTGTGGAAATTCTTCCGCATCTGAATATTGAGTCATTTATAGACCAAATCAGGTTGTTTTTAAAATCTGTTTTGGACTAAAAAAATGTTGGATTGTTTCTTTATCAAAATTTGGACTTTTTTTTTATAAAAAAAATGAGACATTTTCTGTTTTTCACATATTTTTTACTAAGAAAAATGTTAAATTTTGTCTATTCTGAAACATCAAAATTTAAAAAAAAATTTAACGCTTTTTTTCTGTTATAAAAACAATTAAATCTCTAGAAGTACATAAATTCATGTGATGTACAAAACCTTCATACAAGTTTAATTTTACCTAGCTTAATTTTTCAAAAGCAAACAATAAAATTAAACAGGTTTAACTAGAAATCGAGTAATACTTTTTCAA
The DNA here is from genome assembly GCA_019973955.1 of Trichonephila inaurata madagascariensis. Lineage (NCBI taxonomy): Eukaryota > Metazoa > Arthropoda > Arachnida > Araneae > Nephilidae > Trichonephila > Trichonephila inaurata. The sequence continues at coordinate 128,982 of BMAV01005284.1, forward strand.
AGATTTTAAACGCCCTTTTTGTATGAAAAAGAATTTCTAGTTTTAAAACAAGGAAATCGGTACATATTATGTAATAGAAGGCCGTGCAAATTATGTTTGAACATCTGTATTTTTAAAGAACATGATTTCCTTTTATAGGTTTAGTCATTAATTGTGTACAAGCTCAAATTATTTGAAAAATATAACACGGAAAAACGAAACACCGGTTTTGTTTTTTGAGTTATGTTAAAAAAGCATTGATTTGTCATCCGGAGGGGTTAAATATATTCAGAATTTAAATAATATTTGTTCCTTAACTGATGAATAAAAAAAATATTAAAGTTGATCACTTCACACAACTTTTTCCCTATTTTTAATATTAAAATGATCAAGTTTAAGGAAAATTTTAAAAAACTATTGGCTGTGTATATAGTCACTAATTTTTTTTTTGTAGGTATTTATTGTATTATTATTATTGTCGTTTTTTAAGGAGAGTATTTTTTAAAAATCTTCGAGTAGTTTTTTTTTCAATTCATATATGAAGTAACATGGGAAAAGTTTCAAAACGATGAAAATTTATAAGCATTTAAAATTTTTTTTGAATAATTTTTTTCTGACACACTTAATTTTTCCTTAAAATATTTATTTACAAACTAAACTCAGCGGTGCAACAGCTCAAAAGGACCAACGCCTGCTGTACACATCTCAATTAATGTGACCTTGGACGCTGAGGTGCATGAGCAGATGTTCCGTTCAGATGATCAGCGAAATTCCCAGTGTTTAGTTCCCACAAGCAAACTTGGTTCTCATTCATCGAACCAATGAAGGGTTTGATTGATTGATTGAATATTAACGTAGCACTGTTCAGCTACTCGAGGGCTTTTGGCGACGGACAACGTAATTTTGAACCATGGTAAAGTGACGTGGACGACACCTGAGCTGGCACCCCCCTCTCCTAACTACCACACCACACCAACGGGTGGAAGTTTCAGCTCTCGACAGATTTAACGTGCATCGCTGCCCTACACGGCGGGTCTTTAGTGGTACTGGGCTCGAACCACAATGAAAGGATGAAAGGCTAAGTCGACCTTGCCCAGCCCGGGATTTGAACCGCGGACCAGTGGCGTAGAAGCGCAATGCAATATGTCTCAGCCATTGGGCTTCAAAATATTTATTTATATTAAAGTGACCAACCGTCCTCCTTTTATACATCCTGTCCTTCCTCGAAAAGTGTCCTCCTAATTGTCCTCCTTTTCAATATTTTAAAACTGATCTGTTAGCTTCTGTATTCAGAGATGAACCAAACATGTTTCCAATATGTCGAAGAATAGTCTGAAACAAATATCGCAGGAAAAAGTAGTTTTCAATGGTGTTTTTTGATTTCATCACAAGTAAATTGGGCAGACATAGAAAACTGTGTTGATTTTTTATCGAAAGAAATGCCTGATATTAAAATTGTCTGTTTGAAGAAATTAGAAGACTGAATGCACATTTAAATTATAATGTATTAAAACAATTGGAAAATCAACTTGCTGAAATTGATGAAAGACAGGTAGAAATACTTAACCATTTCAAAAAAGAATGCATTCTACATGAAAATTTAGTTATTCTTTTTGAATTTACGCTGTACTGCCCTGGAACTAATGCAGCAGTTGAAAGAGATTTTTTTCAGCTAGTAATGATTCTTGGACAAGTGAGAAATCAAAATTGAATGTTGATATTTTAGCTGCAGTGCTTAAGGTAAAATTCAGTATGAAGGATATTTTTTGCACCGAAATTTCCAATTTATTAGAAAATGATATATTGACGAAAAAAATTCATTCAATGAGAAAATACTCGTTTAAATAAATAATTAAAAGGGATGTAAGCTTATTAGCGTATTTTTGTTTGAAATAATGAAATGTTTCATATATTTATGTTGTAACTTTTTCTTAAATTTTTTGTCCTCCTTTTCACTGTATAAAAACTGATCACCTTATTTATATAGTATTATTATTTGTGCAAAGTTTCACAAAATTATATAAGGCAAGTAGAGTCTTAAGAAAGGCCCATTCAGTGTTCTAATTTACATTTTTCAGAAAATAAGATACAAAGTATTTTTACCTTTAACTGATGAATACTAGCACCGTTATTTGAATTGCTAAAATAACTAAATTAGGGTAACATTGAAACTGCAATGATGGCAGGAGAAGAGTTGCAGTTTATTTTCTAATAAAACATGAAAATATCAATTTTTTGACCGATTTTCTTGAAGTGACTCCCTAAAATGTAGTTTGTGCATCAGAAACAAATACCCGTATAATTGTTTTTGGTCAACTAAAAGGAAGAAAAGAAAAGAAGTTGTGTATGAGATCAGCAAAAAAATATTTGTGATTTTTCTAACAATTGACGTTAAACTTTTTAAAACCTCAAAGCTACGGTGCTCAGCAGGAAATAGGTATATAACATCGGTAACTGATTAATTTAAATGGGAAAGAAGTTGAATTGTTAAATTAACTCGGAAAAGCGAAAGATCAATAAGCAGAACGAACAGCTAAGAGTACCTTACATTTTCCTTTTCTGTAACCAAGTAGACCAAAAGTATACTCTCGAAATACGTATATAATGAGTAGAATCAAGCCGTAACAAAAACCATTAATGTCATGACGTTTAAATGTTTTTTCATTGATGGACCTCTAATATGATTTTAGAAAAAAAAAAGGTAATTACATAAGAGGTCTCAGGGGTGTTAAATTTCTCTAGAGGTCTGAAAATATAAACAATTTTCAAACAGATATAATTCTTTTAAATTTAAATTAAATAATTTGAATCTTTCACACATTATTTATAAAGAAATAGGGCTTCTGAAAAGTATAAAATGTTTAAAATATAATCATAATTTTAAAAATTATAAGTATATGAAAATAAGAAACTTTTTGTAAGAAATATTTGTTAAATTTTACGTCGCGCATGCTATTTTCTAAAATAGTAGCTTTAATTACTAGCTATAAGTTGATTTATAAAGTTAAATGTATTCTTATTACACTATAGATATTTTTATATAAATAGAATAATAACTTTCATATTTTAATAAAAAAAATACATTTTTAAAAAAATGTTTAAAAAATTGCAATATTTCACAAATATTTTGAAATACAAAAGATATATAATACTAAAATTAGGTAGGGTTTAAAGAGTATGATGCATTTTATAATTCTATAAAGTTTTATATATCTGAGGCTACTATTTTAGAAAATAGCGTGCGCAACGCAAAAAATACTTCATATTTATTATAGAATTTTCATATACTTATGATTTTTAAAAATATTATTATATTTTAAACATTTTATACTTTTCAGAAGCCCCATTCTTTTATAAATAATGTGTAAAAGATAAGAATCATTTAATTTAAATTCAAAAGAATTATACCTGTTTGAAAATTGTTTATATTTTCAGACCTCTAGAGAAATTTAACACCCCTAACACTAATCCGAAAAATTGTTTATTAATGTGAAATACACCCATTAAAGGTAACTAAGTTATAATTCTTTAAAAGGAGAAATACTTAAGTTTATTTAAGTATTACACATTTTTAGCGTAATGTTCCAATTTTTCTGCGGACCATCAAATATTTTTCACACACCACCAGTGGTCCACCGCTAGACGATCGCTACTCTATAAAATATAAAGCTACATTCCAAAAATGGAATTATCCGGATAGGACGAAAATCGATAGATGTGATATACATATATTTAAACAAAACACTAACCCCGTATTACAGGAATTGAATGTTTTATTTAGGAAACACAGCAACACATGTAAAAAATAATAATAATAATTGTTCTGTTTGTACATTTTTGCCAATTAAACAAACTGTAGAATGTAATTCAAAACAAGCGTCACAATGAATCATGAAAATGCTTTCCATCATGATCAGTGGCGTAGCTACCAATGGGCTAAGCGGTGCCGAGCACCAGAGCCCTCGGACCCTGACCGCCAAGTAAGTCGAATTTACGATAATTTCTCCCGAATTTAAGATATAAATATAAAAGTTTGTAACATAACTTGTGTCGGGGCTTTACCGCGTTTTTCCTATTAATCCTCTTGGGAAAGCTTTGGGGCCAGCATTGAGTTAATTCACAGCCAATCCTCTCAAGAAGAAACCGTGATATTCAGATTAGTTAGTAGATATATAGTGAAGGTTTTGTAATCGCGAAGAAGAAGGAGAAAGAAAACTGAGATGCTGAACGCCGTGAGCTGATGGTAAGATATTAAGATATTAAACTTAGAAGAGTAATTATAGAACGGGCTTTAGCGTGTTAAAGAAATTAAGAAAGATAAAGATTCATAGGATAAATTTGCTTAATGATAAGTGGTTAGGATTCCAGGCGCTATTTACTTAGAATTTAGGAATACG
>BMAV01005284.1:143357-175251 GCA_019973955.1 Trichonephila inaurata madagascariensis
TGTTCTTATTATTAAATCTAGATTACAATAAAAAACGAATGCCTATGTTGTAAAAATGGCTGTCAAGAAACAAGATCCATAATACTTTCATATAAACTCCCGATAAAACAAATCTTGTTTACAAGGGAGATTTGATATTTTTTATTTTTTTCATTTTAAGGGTTACTTGAATATGTTTAATAAAATAGTTCATTTTTAAACTATTTGTAGGAATAGTTTCCAGAGTGATATGTGATACCTCAGGTCTTTAGAAAAATTTTCACCTTTATAATTTTACACCTTTATTCTAATCTTTCCATTTCAGCTTTTTTATTAAGGATTTTATTCTGAATATATTTGATTCTCTAAAAGCTTTGTGGTTTATATTAATTACTTAACATATATAATTAAATAATTTTGAAATTACCAATGTGTTTCTCAAGAATTCATACCGATTTTCCTATCGCTGATAAAGTTCTCCAAGCAATACACTTAATTTGATATATCACAATCCATATTGATATTATTTAAATCTGATGTTTAAACAGTAGAAAATTATTTTCTTTTGACGATTTAAATCTGGATTTTATGAAGAGCTTTTATACTGTCGGGTAATTTTGTTTAAATTGCAGGATATGCCATGAACTATTCTTATTAAAATATCAGTGTATCATCCGTTCACAATATCATTTCCACATCTGTAGGAATAAGCATATCTATTAAAATGGACTCGAATAGTTCTCCTTTATTTTTCAGAAGCTCAATAAATAGACAATAAATGAATGCATCGTCTAATAAATAATCTTATATATATATATATAAAAAATTGCAAATCATTTTTTTTTATTTCCTTATAGATACCTTTCATTTAAATTCATAAAAAACTAAATCCGTTACAATTTAGCATATAACCAAAGCACAAATAGAACAAATTAAAAAAAATATTTACAAAAATAACTTTTATTAGTTTTTCAATGAAGTTTTGAATACTGAGGCTATTATTTGTCTCATAAAAACTATCCCATTTTGAATTACGATTCTATTTATTTGAGGTAAGTTATTTTCATGTTGATGTTTATAGATGTCCTCAGGTAATCAGCAATAAATTTAAGAATTGGAATCAATTACGATACGAAGTATAGAAATTTACACGAGGGATGACCTGAAGAGATAGACAGAATCAATGACTTACCTCACAATGGCGAAACTTTTTCATTCTTTGTGCCATACAAATAAGAAAAAACTAGTAAAACACCTTACTATTTTAGAACTTACCAGTTAGAAGCCAAAATAGATATAATTCTGTTTTAATTTTCAATGAATTTAGAACTAAACTGGCACGCATGGTTATATATATTTTTTAAAAATTTCATGCTAATCTGATAGATATACTTGTTTCAGGTACTTTTAAAAGCCGAGTTTGTAAAGTGTTAGCTATTTAATGAATTTTTTTTTATCTTCTTTTTAGTTGTTACTTTGTTACTTTTTTGTAATCAGCAGTTCATTTAACTCGATTAGTTCACTGCATTCTTTCGAAAGACTTAACGAGAAGTTTTCCTTCTAATTTTATGTCCTTTAAGAGTTGATTATATTCTCGATTGAAAGGAGTGGTAGAGTTGTGAAGAAAGCGCAGTGAAAAAAAGTGAAGCAATACATGCGGAGATTATCAATCTCGTTTTAACTGGTAATTATTGGCACTTGAAAAAGTTTTGCCTTGTGAGGGTTGTAATTGATTAGTTAGTAAAGCGTGCCATTAAGTGCAGGGCTTAATTACTTACTTCAATTATATGTTCCCTTCCGTCCTTTCCTTGAATAGCTTCCACGGCGCAGATGTCCAATCCACCAAACAATTCCGACACTTCATCCACCCATTTCTTGTATCGTTCCGTCATAGGTATTTGTTCCAACATCGCAGAGCCCATATTCGCTTTCCAATTTCCAGAAATGGATTTGCGCCTAAATGTTATAAAATGCAGTCCTGAATCATTGGAATGAATTAGATATTACTGTCCCTTACCTTCATATCAAAGAACAAATCCAACGTTCTTGAACTTGACTAAGAGTATAAAGTACAATCGAACCTCCATATAACGAATCTCTATTTTACGAATTTCTCTATTTTGCGAACTTTTCCTGGAACCAAGAACATTTTACTATTTTCTTTGTAAAATAACCTCCGAATAGCGAAGTGCATTTTCTATATAAGGAACTTTTTCTCTTGTAGTTCGATTTTTTTTCTCTCCCCATTTTAAATATATTTCAGGATATTTTTCAAATTATTCTCTCTTAGAACATTTTATGGTGATCAATGACCTTAGAACTGGTATTTCTAGGTGTCTAATTCACCTAGAGCAATGAAATGCGTGTGGCATAATTTTTTCAAACAAAGAACTCAAGTAAAAATAACAGTTTTTATCAGTAATTAAATATAAGGACGCATGTGTGGTAGAGTATGCTCAAAATTACTGGTTATGAAATAATGTACGTTTAAAATTACTCGTTGGCTTAAAATTAGAAAATGTAGTTAAAAATTTATTAGTTTTAATATAAAATTATTTTTTAAATTTGAAAATACAATGCATTCCTGGACAATGTCTTTTTTTGTCTTTCTTGTTTTCCTTGCAGATTTCTTTTTGATGGGTAAGACATATTATATGATATGTTATTAATTTTCAAAAAAAAGCGTGACTAATTACTTTTTTTTAGAAATGCGTAGTATTTATGAATTTAAAATTTGTTTTAGGTGGCTTTTAAAGTACATTAAAAGATGAATCTCTATTTTACGAATTTTCTATATAACGAACTTTTTTTCAGGATTTAGCTACTTCGTTAAATAGAGGTCCGACTGCAGTCTATTTGAAAAGAAAATAAAGTGAAATGGTATGAAAAACTACATCTTATGCTTAGAGTAAAAAACAAAATTTTGTTGAAAGCATTTCCAGAAAGCACTTCTTTCTAGAAAGCATTTTATAAAGCATAGCTTTATAAAATTCCAGGATTTTTTTTTTTTTCATTTTGAGGGCTTATAAAATCTCTCACTTGAATGTACTTCATTCAAAGGCCTTATTTAGGGACAAATACTTACGGTTCAACAATGCAAATTTATAGAATTATTTTATGGTTTCATGAAATATATTTCATAATCATTCAGTTTTGACTTATATATGTATGGTTAATTACTTATATTTAAAATAATGACGAATTAGCTCTTTAGAAAAAGATAATATTTTAAGTTCCCAAAAGGTGATTTTTTTAAACTTATAGTATTAAAAAATTCTAAAATAACTTTGTTTTAAAATTGGTTCAATTTTTGGACACTAAAACACATTTCCATGTCGATTTATTCGAGATTTTTATTCTCCTTTAATTTCTATTCGTAATTTTTTCACTTCAAAGAAAATCATTTTTTAATATTTTTCAAATATAACGCTTATCTGATAACACTTAAATACTCATATAATACACAAATGAATACTTATCCCTACTTTTTTTTCGTTAGGAATTCTTAAGGTCAGGCTATAAACTGGTTATAAGTGGCGTATAGATTTGAGAAAAATGTTCACGAAGAAGACTTATATGCATTGAATATTGTATATTTAGATATTTCTTAACATTCTTAACAATATTTTGAGAGAACGTCTGAGTAGCGGAAATACATCATAAGGTTATTTTTAGCTTTTAAGAGACCACGGCATAACATGAACCACAAAGCCACAAGTCCCCATGGCTTGTTTTATCTTTACATTTTTATTTGGGAGAAGGGAATGAATAGAGATAAAAATCTTAATATTTCCACTTCATTTTGCAATTATTTCCTATTCCTCTTTTGAATAAAGAGCTGAACAACAGCTTTGAGAGTCAAGAATACTTTTACGCATCATTTGTACAACCGCAAAAAAATTTGATGGTGTATATATGCATCAAATACTTTCTTATCTAAAAACTCCAGAAATTAATTTTCTTTAAAATAAAGGATTATTTAAAATTAAGAAAAATCCTTGAGAAATGATTTTGTTTAATGTTAAAAATCCTTATTTTACTTACATAAAAGCCTTGTAGTTGTTTCCAATTTTTTGCACGTGGATATCATATTTAGCATCAATGAATGGCTCCACGATACAGTACATTTTACTGACAGCAACGATACTAGCAACGTCCTGAAAGTCGAAATGATTTTCCACTTTGAGCTTTCCAAGGCCACCATGGGCATGGCCAATTTTCACAACACTGGGATATTTAACTGCTGTGAGCTGAAAGATAACAATGAACTTATAAAAATCAAAGCAAACAGCATTTTTCTTGTCATATATGCATCAATAATATATGGGAAAGAAAAATTTAAGATTTATAAATTTGATTATGTTATAAAATAATTATTTAATCATAAACTTTTTGAATTCACTGATTTCATATAAAAATGTTAATGATATAACAAACCATAATTTTTTTTTATAAAAAATATCTTTTTAAGTCATTTATTAGATGGTAGAATTACGATAACTATATTTTAAATTAATTGCTTATAATTCTGAAAACATTTAATTTTGATATTTTCTGATATTTATAAATACTGTGATAAATTTATAATAATCATTCAACAATTTAAATAGTGTTTGAATTATTCTTTTCATCGGCTGTTTTTGTTCTTATATAATCTCTCTTCAAACTTATTTTTCATTTATTGGTAATCAAATGAATCAATGGAAACAAAATTTTTAAATCAAGATATTTCAAGCAACATGCTAGCTTATGCATAGAGTAAGTAGTTCAAATGTTCTAAGTCCTTATAAAAAAATGTGCAATACTTGATTGCATTGTAACTGATTAGAGGAAAATTTAGCGATGAAATTTCCAGAAGTAGAAAAGATTAATGATTAATTAAATTTTTAATCGCAAATTTTGCAAAATAGTGTATTTTTTTCTTCAAAAATTTCTAATACTTATATCCTTTTATTTTATGCATAATTAACACTCGAAAGACTGAAATTTAGTACATACCTATATTGCCCAAAAGCAGTCAAAATGACTGCATTGTGAAAAAATAACTAATGTGTAAAGAAATTTGTTTAAAATTAATTTGTAATGTTTTTTATATTATTTAGTCGTATAATAAGCTATTAGTAAATATTAACAATAAAAAAAAATTTACTTCACTTGGAAAAAAATATATATTCTACAAAATTCTAAGAAATTGTGTGCCATTATATTCATAATTGTTTTTCTAATTGAGCTTAAAAAGCAGTCAAAATGACTTCCTTGGGCAATCTAGTGTTAACATAGTAATGATAACTGATAATCTTTGGGATGTTTTTTCTCCCTTCTTACATTGAATTTCACACATAAAGCGCATAACCCCTTTCTCCTTCTAAATAGATTTAAGTTTTTTTCTTGGAGAACTTAAATACCGTAAAATCCGGCGTATAACGCGCACCCATACTTTCAAGCCGTCTAATTTTTAAGTATATTCGCCATATAACGCGCACCCCCCTTTTTTACGAAGGAACCTGAAATGCATATGTTCAATGCTGTTATGTTTTGAAGTCATTTGTTCGAAGTATTATCCCAGACTTTTGAAAAAAAAACAGTATACTTCTAGAACTGCAACTCTTTAAGGTCATAAAGAATGAAATTTCTTCTAAATAAACAAAATATTTCGATTTATACAGAAGTCTAATAGTTTTCTATGCTCATCTACTTTTTATTTTTAAAGCTCTCATTTTTATACTCGGCGTATAACGCGCACCCATAAGTTTCGATCTAATTTTTTGTGTTAAAAGTGCGCGTTATACGCCGGATTTTACGGTATATATTTCAAATTTCTTTTACAAATTCGTACTTTCCAGTTACAATAAAAGGAGCACGAAGATAGAGAGACGTAGTTTCAAAATTTAACGGTAAATGTATCTAAAAATAATTTTCAGTTAATAAGCTCTGGCATAAATTTCAATGTTTTCCAGTCGTAGATAGAAAAGTGTATTTTCAGGATAATAAATGTTATTAGCAAAAAAGCTCGATGTTATAAATGCGCTGTTATAAAGACTGAGCCCCTCTCCTACTTCTCCCTTAGCAATTTTAATGATGAGGTTGGTACCTGAGCTGGTATATTACTTTCACCATCCCCGCCAAGCCAACGTAAGAACTTATAAACCCAATAGATTTAGCGTGCTTTCTACACGATGGTCTGTGGAAAGGCGAGACAAACACCTGGCTTGTTATGAATCCTAGCCAGGCTACCGCGGGAGTGCCGGGTGTTTATTAGCGTCTCACTCTAAAGCAACATGAGGGTTAATGACGACGTACCTCGTAAGTTCAAGCCGTAGTCAAGTGACGAGGATGATACCTGAGCTGAGAGCCCGATCTCGAAACTGCCACTCCACGCCAACGAGAAGGATTAGAGCCACGACAGATTTAATGGTCGATCATCAGTAGTGTTAGGATTTGAACTCGCGACTCAAGAACACCAGAAACGAGTTCGTGATAGTGACCTGCAGCGGCGCCTCATTCAGTAAGTCGCTAACAGCAAAGGACAGAAATAAAAACCCGTAACGACTGACCCGAAAAGGGATTTCTTTCGTCTCAGTAGTCTAAGGCATGCACGGCGTAGCTGCGGATCAAACAAAGACCCATGCCGAAGTCAACAGCTTGTCGCCGAAGACCAATAGGGTTCCGTATATAGTCCTTTGGCAATATTATATTTTACCTACTATAACGTAATGTACAAGCAACTAACGAGTTACAGAGAATAAACGTAAATATTCAAGAAGTGAAGTTTAAAAGAAAAAAAAATTTTTTAATGGGTTTCATGTAATGAAAATTTAAGAAATAATTCTTTTTGATAAATTTAATGGAGATCATCTTATATTTTGTGCAGCTATTAACGTTAACGTTTAACATTTGTGTACGTTAAATTTATTGGGGTTATAAGTCCATATGTTGGTGAAGCATGGCGATAATTAGCCTGGCCAAACCTTAGTTTCGGACAGAAATAGTTTTAACTGGAAAACGTCCAATGAGCACAAGCATAACTTTTTACAGTAACCACTGTAGCCGAGTGGTCTCAACACTGAGTTTGTTGCCGGCAATGTTTTAATTCAGCTATACGTTCGAACTTCGTTCTTCCAAAGACCGTCGTGTAGAAGGCTGATGGATGTTATAACTTTCGGGCTCGAAGTCCTCACGTTGATGCGGATGTAGAGAAAGAAGTACTTGGAAGATGACGACTTTGTCATTTTACGTGGTTCAAATTTACGAAGCTTATTTGAATATGGTTTGCGGTTCTTGAGTTCGGTAGCCGAAAAACAATCCGCTGATATTCTAAAGTATTCTTTTAGCTACAATTTAAAATATCTCTAAAAGTTTATAAGAGTCATATTAGCAATGTGCTTAATCAATAAGAAATGATCACATGCTTTACCCTCACCCCCTCCACTTTTTAAAAAAATATCGTTCGAAAAATGTAATTAATCACCAACTTTATTTTATTTCTTTTGAATATTTTGTCATTGTAAGGAAATCAACCCACGATTGCGCGTGTGGGCAACTGCCTTTATACCATTTCAACTTTTTCAAAGTCATTGCGGTCAAATAAGAACACAATTCACTCATTAATTTAAAGTTTTGATGAATATAAATTGAGTTTAGACTTTTTTCCGCGTACTGGCAGAAAAGGAATTGAATTCTAAAAAAGACTACAGAAAGAACCCCACGCCGGATTATGAGGATGTTTTCATTATATGTGAGATTGTAACCTTTTTATTTTAAACTTAGCATTTTATTATTCATATTTTCAAATTTTGATGACTGTGGGTTTTAATTTTAAACAAGTGAAATATATAAGCAACCAGTAATCTCATTTTCTTCTTTTATTATAATAAAGACGTAACGTATAATTATAATAAAGATAAACGTACCATATATATGGTGAATTTACATAGAAAAAAAATTGCATACCTTTTAAATTCAAAATTAATAACACCGGAAGAAAGAACATAAAAAAAATTGTTCTGATTTTATTTTTAATATTATTATAGACGAACAGTAAGTATTTCTTGTAAAAAAATTAAAAGAAATTAATTAAAAAATACTGGATATTCTTAAGTTCAAGTACATTAAGTTCAAGGATATATGTGTAGGACGGCATAAATCAGATAATGGGTTTGTAGAGTTTATAGTTCATTTGGAATCGTAATTTTCTTGAAGGTTTTTCAGCTTAAGAATCATTAATTTTTTTTTTACCTTTGCAAACATCTTTTTCCGTCTGCAGAATTTGCATACAAATGAAACTATTACTTCCTTAGTGCACAAGTTATTAGTTCAAAACCGTTTGTTTGAACATGTGTGTGTGTGTGAAGATGAAGTAGCTATATCTATTAGGATTAAAGCATCTATTAAATGGTATGATTTATAGCTATATCAAGTAATTCTCTTGAGCAAATACAAATCTATCATAGTCAAGAAAGCTCTTTTTATATTATTCAAACAGCTTTATTATACTAACCTAACTATTAACCCTTTCACGACTAAAGGAAACGCCCTCCCCCCTTTTAAAATTGGTGGTTGCCGTATTTAATTATCAATTTACTTGCATTTTTTATACAGAATGTTTAAATTAAACGTATGATATACGCAATTACGTAAATAGGAACGTTTAGGAAAAAAACCTGTCAAATCAATCGGCGCTAATGATAAAACATTCACAGGCTGGTATTCTAATTCTTATTACTTATTTTAATTTATTGTGTCGTGTAATAATATACTACTGTGCTTTCTCACATGTTTTATGTTATTCGGTATGAATAATTTTGTGCACTTAATAAAGTACATTGGAACAAATGAAAAAAAATACCTCATAAAACTACATATTGATCCAAATTGAATTGGCATATTGATTCAAAAAACAAACACTTTGTAAGATTTTTATTTATTTCACGACTATACAAATTAAAATAAATAATTACATTTTAATATTTACTCTTAGCAACCTTATGGTCCTGTATGGATTGAAGACGTAATTTTGTACATACAACAATTTTTTAAATATAATTAAGCTAGAAGAAAAAAATAAAGTAATTTTAGCGGGTATGAAACTATGTAACAAAACACATTTGCTTCCACGAATTCTTAATCAACTTGTTTTTATAAAGTATTTTTTTAATCTCAATAAATAATCCATAAAAATCATCAATTCTATGTGATTAATATTTTTTCTTCAATTATTTATGAGGGGAAAATAAAAATACATTTATTCGTATTTATATATAAGCCACTGAAATAAGTATTGTTTTAAATTAATCTTATATGCAGATGATAACATATAAGCTAAATAATTTAATCCTTTGATATATAAAGGGGTTCACAACGTAATACCTGAAAGTTTATGCTATTAAAAAATGTAAATTTTAAGCAAACCACTAAACTTCGGACAAAATTCTTTCAAACAATTTTGCATTAAATTTTATTTCACTTTACAAAATATTTGATTTTATGCTAAAAATTTTGATCTTTGTAATTTTAAATGTACACTTAAAGATAGCAACGATTTTATAGCCCCCTTTTTTTGCTGTGTATATAAATATTAAATTGAATTTGTTCTTCCATAAGATAGCTGTAAAAAATGCTGTTTTTCTACGAAAAGTCCAAATGTTGAGCATACTGCTTATCCCTTAAGCGTATCATATTTAGGAGCTATTTCTCACCTCGATGTACGGCTTCACAGATATTAACCGGGATGGCAGAAGGTTGGAAACGTTCTTAATCTGTTGACCAGATGCTTGTGAGACAGCTGTCTGGGCTGAGTCTTGTCGCGTTCCTCGTATGGAATTTCGCGTGTGGGTGGGCCCTTGGAATTGTTTTATATGTTCTGAACCTTCCTTGAGGCGAATGTGTAAAAACAGGGAGAGAGGGGTGTATTTATGTGTAATATTTGTGAATGGAGGTTTGCGGTTGAAGTAGCTTAGCCTAAACTTTTCGAGGGCCCCTCCTAGGTAAGCTACGTGGAATTTTTCAGCCTGCAGACCAATTTGGGAAAATAGATTGTTACTTCAGATCCCCAAATGGAAATATATTTATGGATATCAATAACGTTTTTTTATTGGGGTTAATGTTTGTGAGAGCACTATAAAAATATTTTTTTTAGAATAATGGATATATTGTTATTTTGGAAATGAAATAAAATGTTAACGAATAAGAACCATCTAATGATAATGAAAAAAAAAGTGAATTGCTGTTGCAACGTTGAAAAGAATTGTGAAAAAAGAAACATTAAAAATATACATAAGGTTAAAATAATTAACAATAGTGAACGAAAACGGTTATATTGAAAGAAAAAATATTGCAGTTTGAAATTGAAAGCGAGACAATCCCAATAAAATCTGATTAAGAAATATATTATTTCGTTTTTATTAAACAGGTGAGATTTTTTTTGACTTAAGAAAATTTAATTGTTAGTTTTTAGTTCTTTTCTGCTACATATTGTGCCCATTTTTTGACTTTAACTTGTGATTTGTCAAATTTCGCAATGATTCCTAACGAGTTTTCTTTTCAGTTAATTAATGGTTAGTAAAACAAGGGTAGAATTGAAAGAAAATGTTATTATATTATGTGAATTATAATATTATTTGTTTATTTTATTAAACATTAGTGGATGTATTGGCGTTTTTATTGCATAAAATGGGACAATATTTAATGTTACAAATAATGTACTGGATTAAATATTAATGATATGTGACTGAATGTTAAAATAGAAGTGATTAAGAAGTCGTTTTTAAAAAAGAATATAATAGTAAGAACTTTTTGCTTCTTACGTAAGTATAAGAATGTTATAATGCATTCTAAGAACATGAAGTTTGTAATAGTTTTGCTCTTTTTCATATCCTTTTTTTTTTCTATTGGAAATGTCTATTAATAACAAGCTACATAGTACATTAATATGTTATCTTCATAAGTTTTTATATTCCAACTAATGGTGTTTCTTTTTCTTCTTCTAAGGAATTCCTAAGCAATCTCTATGATAATTAGAAAAAGGGGGAAAAAAAAAGAAGAAATAAAAATGAAGAGCTAAAAGATTTTAAGAAGAAGAAATCGAAAAGGAGAACCAGCTAATAACTTAAATGTTTTCTTAGTACTGACGCAAATTATCAATCTTAAATCGGATACAATTTCCCTACAAAAAACAACTAACTATTTCATTTGATTATAATGAAATTCCGATGTTCCTTGCTAATGCATCTGATTGCGACATCAGAACTAAATCATTTCCTGTTACATGAGCTCGTTGGAATATTATCCGTCTCGTGAAGTCTTGTACCACTCAAAAAGACATAAACTTTTTCTTGCAATAAATTTACACAACAGATCCTTATGCCGACGAATGAATGGTGCTGAAATCGACATTTCGTCAGTTGTTCCAACTTATATTCTTAGATCGCTGTTACATTGAATAGTAGTGGCGATGAATTTCTGTTTGAGCGTAAGTGATCCATTAAATGAAAGCCTAAGAAAACTCTTTTCACGCTTCTTTACATGTGCAAACATCCAGCATCATCTTTTGGCGTATAAAAACTAACGTAGGTGATCAACAAGTTGACATCTTGTCAGCGCTATGCTTGTACCCCGAACCTTTTAGCAAATAAAACCACTGACCCAGATATGTCTTGTTAACATCGATCAAATAAAAACCTTCTTCCTTTCTTCTATTTTTTTAAATCCATTCTGACGAAACAGCGTACCAAGAGTAAGTGAAGATCGCGTATGTTAAACCGTCCGTTTCCCGGAATGTATTTTGATTGCATGGACCTTCTAATGATCCACTCACTGCCTACTCCTTCACTTCATTAGGAAGCATCTGACGAGAAACCGGAAGTTATGCTCTTTTCTTTTCATTTGGGAAGTTAATCTTCTAAGTTGCCTTTTATAGTGCTGAAATAGTTTCTTTGCATTGTTGATTAATTTCAGTCGTTGTTATCGAGGTTCAAGTTACATATCCTTCATACCGAGGAAAACCAGGGTGGGGTTATTTACGAAGCATAGTTTCTACATCCGTCATTTTAAACATAAGTTGGTGTAAGATCGTGAGAAACTAGAGTTGGGTCTTTCTAGTATCTTCTAAATGAATTCAAAATCGTGAGGGCGAGAAGGGTTAGTATCTTCAATAAAATATGATCGTGACTCAGAGAGGATTAATTTGGTAAATGGAAGCCTATATAGTTGATGTTTTTAAGCCAAATCTTTGGTTTTGAATAACAAGGCGATGAACTCATCTGATGGTTTTTGTCAGGATGTCAGTGAACAGAAAGAGCTTATTTTTGCTAAAGAGATCTGTACTTTTTACTGTAATGTAGGAATTCTTAATGAAGTTAAATAGATCACGATATTCACACACATACCAGTTTTGTACTGGATTGATAAGAATAATTTGACATTCATGGAAGAGTACTTAAAGTAATAATATGATATTTATATGCATAATGTGTTATGCAAATTTGTTTGCTTATTAATTCTCTCTTCTTTGTTGTACTTAATTAAAAATAAAATTGCGGATTCATTACAAAAAAAGTTTTAATTTTCCTTTATAGTTCAGGAATAAACTTAATTTTATTGAAAACATATGCTCAGAATAAGAGAATTAAAAAAAATAGTTTCGTTATTACATAATTTTGCTTTTTTTCACTGTTTTTTCAAATGAAAAAAAAAAGTCCTTCCATTCTGACAATAGTAATTTGTTTACATATATTTTCTTAACTCCGCGTATTATAATATTATTATTGCATTAATTTTGCATAATGTTGTTATTATTATTATTACTTTTTGGTAACCACAGACTTTTTAATGTAGAATATTTCACCGTATCACAATAAAAGTATTTGGACGTAATTACCTTTCAAATAAATTATTTAAACTTATGCGTAAGAGGGGAAAAACATTTTTATAAGCACTTATAAAATAATGCATGGACGATGCAAAAATGCTTAAAAAAAGGGGGAAATGTGTATGAAAACTAATGGCACATGCATTTTGGCACACAATACATTTTAAAAAATATTTTACTTTGATTTAGATACTGTATAAAGGAACAGAATTTTGAATAATAAAAATAAATAATAAGCATTATAGTATAAGTATATATATTATCCGCTAAAAGATTACTTTTCCGATTTATAATTAGTAGGAATAAAAATCTGAATTAGATGCTATTTTGTATAATAATAAATAATAAGCATTAGAATAAATATAAATTATCAGTAATAAGGTTACTTTTTCCGATTTATAATTACTAAGAAAAAAATTTGAATTAGGTGCTATTTTGCATAATAAAAATAAGTAACAAGCATAAGAATAAATATATATTATCCGTAATAAGGTTACTTTTTCCGATTTATAATTAGTAAGACTTAAAATTTGAATTAAATATTGTGCTATTTTGAATGAATTATCGAACGAAAATGAAATTTCAATAGAATTTGGAAATAATTTCAAAAGAACTATTAACACACACACACATACATACATCACAGCAATTTTATGAGTATTATTAGCTACTTTTCTTTCACTAGATGTAATAAAACAGAAAATAGCGTAAAAAAATAGCTAAAACAGAAAATAGCTGTCTTTAAAAGAGCTCTATTGTAATTCTATTTTTACACACGCATTCAAAATACAGATAAATTCACCAAGAAGACAAACACTTTCACATTATTGGGATATACTCTGGGTGGAGTGGAACAAGCAAGGGAGGGTGTAAGCTGGCAAACCCATAAAATACTTTCTTAGAATTTATGTCAGAGAATGTTCTTTTCTTAAACACATATCCTTCCCTTTTCCCTCTTCTATTTAGGAAAAAGAATTTTTTCCCTAGAAATAGAGAAGTAACATTCCACACTCCGCTTTTGTAATGGAATTTTAAGATAACTAATTACCCTGAAAAGTGCACGAAATTAAATGTTGGATATACTGAAAGTAAATGGTATATGACTCAGAAAATATGTAACTTTTTTCAAACTAAAAACAAAGGAGGAAATATTTTTTTGATACTGATTTGTTATGAAAAAATCACTGCCATTTTTTTTAATATAATATATTTCTCTCTATCCCTCTCTCTCACACAAATAATTTTTTTCGTTCATTAAAACTACTTAAAAAGTTATATGTGTATAAAATAATTTAAAAAACTAGAAAGGAGTATGAAAATAAAAAAATTAGCACATATTATTATACCTAAATGTAGAAATGACTGAATTCTGAAATATACATAGATTAAAAAAGGACGCTAATTTAAATTCTTGTTACTAATTATGAAAAGTGAATATAAGTCAAAACTGTAGTACTTTATTTTTTTATATAGTTTTAAGTCCTATAGAGCTAATTTGTGATTCATGTACAGCTTTTTTTACGCAAAGACAAGTTCCTTTTAACAATACTTGTCATTTGGTGATCTTCACAAATCATTTTAAATTATGTATTCTTGGAAAAATTCATATATTTTTTTTTATAAGTACATATATTAGAATTCAAAAATAAATGAGTCCATAGGAGTATTATAATTGAAAAAAGGAAAACTGTTCTTGATTTTGATATTTTTGCAAATTTTTTTTCTTCTTATTTTATAAATAAAAAGAAAAACATTTTAAAAACTTCTATAGCTTACGATTTTAATTTAAAAAATAATATCTTTTATTTATATAGAGAGAGTGTAGACTATGTGTTATGCACTTTTAGAATTTAGATATTAGTTTTCACGTAAATGTTTTCTTATTTGCACCCGTAATTAACGTCCAATAAAACGTTATTTCGAACAATTGAAGGAACAGTTGCCGAATTTATTCGTGTTTTACAAGAAATATCAAACTTACTTTGTATAATCGACAAAATGAACACACACGAACACACGAATTTGATTTGATTTTTGATTTACGCAGCACTTTGAACAACACTAGGGCTATTGGCAGAATACCCAAAGGAACCGAACTCACCCGAAGAGGGCTTAGAGCTACAAATCGATCCGTCGGGAAACAACCACCTCTACCAGTGGAGTAACGGAGAACACTTGGGCCCCCTGCAAAGTCAGGTTTTGGGCCCCCAAGTTGGATTTTACAAAGGGTAGGGAAGCAGTCAGGCTTTGGGCCCCCTAGAACCCTGGACCTCCCCGCAATGCGGGGGTGTACGTTACGCCACTGCCCACGTCCGTGGGTAGCCTAGTGGCCGTAGTAGGCCTAGTGGTTAGAGCACCGGACTCCGGACCGGAAGGCCTGGGTTCGATGCCCGTACCGCCAAATATCCTCCGAGTACACGCGGAGCACGTGCTCGTTAAATCAGTGGATCCGAAAGTCTTGTGGGCTGAATCACGAGTGCAGGGAACTGGAGAAAATTTCTCTCCAATTCAGTTCCATGCCTAAATTGTGGAGGTGGAGATAGGTGGTGTCGCCATATATCGTTCCTTCGGGAATTTCTCCGAGCTAAATCGTACTGTCACCTGTATGGTGCTCAAGGCTAAAAGCCAACGACAAGCGCACATCTAGCCCATTCCCACGATGAATTTCGTGGGCCTCGATCTGACTATGTCAGGCAGGTGGCAAGAACAACAACAACAGTCTTTACTGAAAAAAATCAAACAGCAGAAGATAGTAAAATAACATAATACAAATTTAAAGGTATCTAAAAGGAGGGCTATCGGGGACGGACCTCGCAATTTTGAACCACGGTCAGGTGACGAAGATGACAGCTGAGCTGGTATCCCTCTCTCCAAATTCCACATCACTCCAATGGAGGGACCTTGAGCCTGGACAGATTTAGCACGCATCAGACTCTCTACACGTCAGGCCTTTAATGGATTAGGTTTTGAACCTGCTACTCGCCAACTCCGGCCTTGAGTTCATAACCACTAGGCAAACACGTCCACTGTAATTGATGGTAAACCGAATGCTTAAAGTAGTGCTTTTTAAAAACCGAAATGTTCACGTCGTTGATGTAGCATTCTCTTTTAACTTTTATTTTATCCCCATTTGGGCTAGATTTGTAAAGAAAAATAACGTTATTATTTATATTTTTTAGGTTCGAATTCTCAATTTTTGGCATATTGGCCAAAAAATGCAGGTTATGAACTTACTAATTCTAAAAAAATTGAAGAATTGGACAGAAAAAGAATTTGTAAATGATATTTTTTATATACAGAGAAACTGAGGGGACTGAAATATTTAAAAAATTATTAAAAAAGAGAAGAAAAAAAAAAAAAAAATTAAAAATAATTTCGTGTTAAAGGATATTAAAAAACAACAACATATATTCAACAAAATTAAGTCTATTAGAGTATGTATATGAGCATGAATTTAATAAAAATCAGTGAAACAAAAACATTCACAAGAACTTAATGAAATTTAATACAAAATTTTCAAGTTCTTCGAAAAACAAAACATTGATTGAGTTTTTGAAAAATTATAAGATATTTTTCTTTACGTTGTCTTTTTAAGCATCAAATTGTCAACAAATGGTTCGACGTCGTTCATTTTGTTATTCATTTCATAATTGGCAAACCAAACTCCCTGATTTTTACTCACACTGCAATGTACTCGTCATCGAATTCCGAAGCCAACTGATGAGAGGTTAGATGTTTTCGTGTGGAGTTTGTAGGGGTGGAGGGTGAAAGTAGCTTAGGTAAACAAAATCGGCTCGTGTCACAGGCTATTCCGAGGGTATTTCAAGCCAAGTTCGCCTCCTTTCTACGAAACATGTGAAACCACTTCTCTTTCATTTCACACCCTTCTTAAATTTCACCTGCCCGTCGGTGTTTTCCGTATTTTGCTCATTTCCAGAAGGGGAATCTTTTCGCGTTAAGTAAATTTTCATTTAGTGTTAAGAGGGAAAAAATGCATGAAAGTACAAGTAGTTTGTCGGGACCATTGTATTATTTCGTGTTAACCGATATTTCGTCTTAAGCGTTTTCGCGTTAAACGTATTTTACTGTATATCAAGTTGGCAGTTCCAAAAACAGTATTCCGTAAATCAACTCCATTATCTAATGAAGGCTTTTAGCAACTCTTACAGTTTCATTTCCTGCAGTATCTACTTATAAAACAACCTACATGGACATCAATGACTCGCGCGAACTAAATAGGGGCAACATCTACATTCAATACTCATTTAGATTAGTTTGCCATGTCGAGTAACGTACGATTTTAGTTGTCATTTTACACTACGACGATCATTCAGGAAACTGTCATCATGATGTCACGTCGTGACGTCAAAGTTACGTCATCTTCCGCCTATGGGGAATGCTGTGGAAGGGTCACCGGGATGGAAAATGTCTTACGTCGGTTTCTGAAGATGTTCGTTCTCAAGACCCACGTGTTTTTAGAATAGAGTGCACCCCTTCGCCTGCTCGCGTCATGTCATAAGAGCGCGCGTATTTTAATATCGTAATCACTCACAGCGATGGTATTTTTTACGCGATGATGCAACGAAAAAAGATTGTACCCTGAGCTGTTTTTCTCAGTAAAGTCATTTTGTGTATCATCTCGTATTTTCAGTTACAACTGAACATGACAGGAAATTGGGTAATCGCTAATCCGAACGGGGAAAAAAACCGGAACTTGTATATATATTTTTTGTTACACAGACTGAGTTTATCCAATGACTGAAAGGATGTGCAATTTTATTTGTTTTTCTTTCTGGAACTGTCAAGGAAAAGTATACAGAAATTGATTGATTTTTTCTCTCTATCGATAGCAATCGCATATCTTTTCTATGAGATGCTATCATACATTTTGTAATCGACTATCCAAGTGATTAAACAATAAATAATGTTTGAAAATACCAACATCAAATATCAAATTAATATTTGCTTAAAATTTTATTCACGAGTATTTTGTACTTTTTATAGTTACCAAAATAGCTACATCAAAATAAAAAGAAACCGCAGTTTAAATTGGAGCATTTTTGCATGTATACATTTTTATCCAAGTTATATACATGTGTGTGTGTGTTTCGTTCTCCTTAAAAAAATCTGACTCAGAAAGACAGCTGGTTTAGAATAATAAGAGTATACTTACTAATTTTGTCCCGGTAGTTTTGAGTAAAGAAATTCATACTACATTTCACAAACTTTTCTTAAAGATGATGTTCATGATATAAAGTTATTTCTAAATATGATTTCTTTATAAATGTTACATTTTAAAAGATTAATCATACATTGTAAAAATTAGCAACAAAATAATTTTTAAAAATATTTGAGTCACATCTCATTACCTTTTACTCTCAGTATATTATAATTACACGATTAAA
The DNA here is from genome assembly GCA_019973955.1 of Trichonephila inaurata madagascariensis. Classification (NCBI taxonomy): domain Eukaryota; kingdom Metazoa; phylum Arthropoda; class Arachnida; order Araneae; family Nephilidae; genus Trichonephila; species Trichonephila inaurata. The sequence goes on from BMAV01005284.1 coordinate 161,607, forward strand.
ATTTATATTAAAATATAAACAATGACTTTTTAAGACTTCTTGAGGCCATGGGCTCCTATGCCAAAGTAGAATCCCCCGTGACCATTTTATCGAATTTGTTGTACATTGTTGTCTACAAAAGCAATCCATAATAAAATGAAGTTTTATCAGAAAATTCGTTCTCTACATTTTATATTCGCAAAATTTACATTGAATTTTTTAAAACTTTTTAAATTCACAGGCCTGCCACTGTTGCCAGTTAGCATATAGCTCGAAATTCCCAGTTTTTTGGAGAATATGTCAGTGAACAATATTTGACGATTAAAATTGTTTGGATCATGATTTTATTGAGTGCGAGTCGAGATGAGTCCCTCAGCCCGGGCTCATTTGGCCCATGCCTTAAAATGTTTCTGCTTACAAGATAATTTTGCATTTTGATACGTTTTCAATTCACAGCCTTGCCACTGTTGCCAGTAAAGCATGCAGTTCGAAATTCCCAGTTTTTAGGAGAATGTATCCGGGAATAACATATTATGATTAAAATTATTCGGATTTTGATCTTATTGAGTCCGAGTAGAGTAGGAGACCCGACCCTGAACCCGGGCTCAGTGGACACATATACCTTAAAACATTCCTGCTTATAAGATTGTGTGTAATACTGATTGAACAGCAGATATTTTATGAAACATTTAAACCTGTATATCTGGATTTCTTATTTGCACTTTATATTTAAACTAGGGCTTCGAACCGTAATTTTTTTCTTTTCGGTTCAATTAAAAAAATTATATCGGTTCAGTTCCGGTTTTCATTCAGCCAAAAATAACGGTTTTCGATTCAGTTCCAAATGAATAATTTTATTTTATGTATATTTTTATTTGACCTAAAAATATAATTCTACCACAATCATAGAATGTACATGTAAGAATGATATAATTATATGGTTGACGATAAATTAGAAAATACACTCCTGGACAAAAAAATTAGCGCACCAAGAAATATTTGCGGGATCCTAACGAAACTTGGCATGAAGGTACATGACGGGAAGATATGCAAATGATTAAAAATGTAGCATGATTGCACATTACGTATAGTCGGTAGGGGGCGTTTAACGTCGTTCTCCGTGGAGTATAAAACAGGTACCCATAGCTTGTTTGAGTGTGCTGAGTTGTTTACAAAGGAAGAGCTGAGGTAGACATGCCATTACACCTTTTTTGAAGACAATATGAGCAGCTGTCGCAGTTTGAGTGGGGGAGAATCATCGGCATGATGGAAGCTGGGTGGTCAGCTAGGCGAGTAGCTCTTTAATTAATCAGCTCTGATTGTGTTGTGAAGAGGTGTTGGGACCAGTGGATCCTTCCTTGGCCTGCCCGATCCCCAGATTTGTCTCCAATCGAGCATATCTGGGATCATTTGGGACGGCGAGTTTACAGCAAGGTTACAGCAAATATGGAACGAAATGTCTCAAGACATCATACAGAACTTGTATGCCTCAATGCCCGATCGTATCGCATCGTGCATTCGCGCTAGAGGGGGTTCAACAGGGTATTAAATCTTCCGTTTTTTTGCCTTTTTCTCTGAAATAAATGATCCTTTTTCTTTGATTTTCTAATTACTTACTTATATCAAAGTAGTCATTACGTATGTAAAATTTTGTTTCAATTTGAAGACTCCTTATTGGTGCGCTAATTTTTTTGTCCATGAGTGTATTTATAAGTTGGTTACAATAAAAAAATGACTGAAGATATATCGATCCGAAATAAACGGATATTTTTTTTTCGGTTCAGTTCTGGTTTTCATTCCGACCAAAATAACGGGTTTTTTTTCGGTTTTCTGTTCAGTTTCGGTTCTAAGCCTTGGTTTAAGCTAAACAACTTTGTAATTTGTTTCTTTTCTGTTACGATAAATATGTTATTTAAATATACTTTATTACGTTTTTTCCGTCGTAAATTAAGCTTATCCAACATTTTAGCATCAATTTTTACGTCTGCTCCTTATTAAATACATAGTTCATAAAAATTTTTTTAATAACTACTGACATTATTTTTTTTTTTTTTTTTTGAGAATAGAGTTCTAAATCTAGAAATGTGTTTTTTCAATGATAATATCAAAATGCTGAAATTGCATTTTACGCTTCATAATGTACCCTTTCAGCAAATTTCTCGAATCAGCGACAACCGTTATCGCCTTCAAGTTGTTTTCGTCCGCAATTTTCGTAAGCGAGTTGCAAAATTGACATTTACTTTACTTAAATCGTCCTTGTCTCCTACTCCTATTAAGCACAAAAACAGAAGGCAGCTCTCATTAGCATCATCAGCATTAGCATTTTTGCCGTTTTTCTATCATAAACAGGAAGTTGAAAGGGAATTTCAAGTGGCTTGGGCGATATTCAGTGGCTTACGCATAGAGTCCTGGACATCATGACTATTTTGAGGAGCCACTTTAACGTGAAGTGTAAGCTCTTCAATTTTCATACATCCATTAAACTCTTGACAGCATCGCGTTGCGCAGAGCCAAGAATCCGTTTTTGCCATAATTGCGGAAAAAACGAGCTCAAATTTCCTAATTCGGATCCTGTATGGATTTTATAGGATTGCGAAAAGTCGAGAATCTTCGATATAGCGTACTCATGAAGTTCAACGGACTTTCTTCAGCTGTTTGTTCTTGAGGCAGCAAGAACAAAAACTGCTGCTACTGCGACCTCCTTATTTATCTATTAAAGCGACCTTTGTTTTGTCTCATGTATTCAAATGCGTATATATATATAACGGATTTTTTAAATCCTTCATCTGCTCTTATGCAATTATGTTATTTGATACCCGCGATCATGTAAGTAAATATAACACGTTGTTGATTAATGGATATAATTAAACAGGTTAATGTGCGTGAGAGGAAACATTGCTTTTTATAACCTCACTCGCACAAAGGAATTGCCGTTCTTTTTCTTGCTTTGGGTGGTTCATTTATTTCGAGAGCGACTCGAATGATGCGTCTTTGATGACTTAAATAGTAGCTTTTTCAATAATAATGCAAGTTTTTTTTCTAAGTGAAAGTCGTTAATGTTTTAAATGAATAACACAAAAGATGTGATCGTTTTTCTGTTGAAAAATACCAAAGATCAGATGACAAAAAAACTGACGAGTCATTGCTTAAAAAAATTCATTCTGGATTCTTTTTTCGGAAAAAAAAAACAACATTTATATTTTGTTAAAACTTCCTGAGACAATACTAATCAATATATTTTAAATAAGTTTGAGCCTTTTTTGGTACTTTTACATTTCGCCGTTGCAAATCTCGCCAAGTTGATGTTATTGGTGACAACACACCATGTACACATAAAAACTATTACTAACCAATGGCGTAACGTACACCCCCACACATCTCACATCACATGGGGGGGATTCTATGAGGCCCAAAGCCTGACTGACGCCAAGTACGAACCCCTTTGTAAGATCCGACTTGAGGCCAAAACCTGATTTTGCAGGAAAGCCCTCTGTTACGCCACACTGTCAATAATTATTAGTTCTCATTGGTTTTTCATCCATTTTTGATATACTATGGAAAAGACGTTACTGATAGAAAGGAATACTTGTTTTGAAAATGTGGTGGTAAAAGGTTATCAGGGGGAATATTCTGCTTGGTATCGGTTGCATTATTTTTGGCAACTTTATCGCCTGCGAAACGGAAAAGGACCGTCTTTTTTTTAAATATATATATGAGAACCATTTTACATTATTTTAATCTCATTAATCATTAAAAAGGTTTTGAGATTAATTAAAAAATTATATCTATAAGCCTTTAACTACATATAATCTGCTAGAGTAACTTAAATATGTTCCGTACAAAACCGTCTCTAGTAAAATTGTATCCATTTCAGTTGAAATCTCAAGAGAGAAATGAGATATCAATTAGATGTGCAAATATAATAGGCAATAGGCTGGCAGTGAAATATTGTGAACAATATAAAATTACAGGAACATTTCGTTCTATAAAGTTCCCTTATTTAAAAATTATATTTAAACTACCGTTTTTTTTTTTTTTTAAATATTTGCCCATTGTTAGACTTGAAACTTTGTAGCACGTACTGGAAATATATATTGATTGATTTGTGGTAAGAATTTGATTATATATCATCTATATATATGACCTCTCTCTTACCCACTCTAAGACCTTGAACTTTTGTATATTTACCTATTACAATTTCGCGAATCCAAAGTGAAAGCGTGCGGTTTTTTTCTCCTTCCTGTTACTTCCGTTCCTGTTTGGATTTTCACGTTACCCTTTTGAAAAACTTTGATAATCTTCCTTATCTCGTCTGATATGTTAATTGATTCATTGTTACCTCACTAACTACTATAAATTCATTTAAGTTATGTGAAAAATAAAATATTATTTAATATAAATTTTTCTGATATCAAACTCGAAATATTTCATTTTCTTAAGAATAAAATATCACTACAGTTACTAGATACACAGAAGATATTTTTAGAATTTTTAGAATTTTCTAATTTTTTTAACTTAAATTTTATGTTGGTTCGAGCAAAAATGAAAAGAAAATAAAATCTATACCGTTAAAAATTACATTTGTTATCCAATTTTTATGACTCCCGATTCGCTTAAAAAAGTTGTATGAAAGAAGGTTTACGTGCACAAAAATTGTTGAAGCGTTATTATGTTGAAAACATCGAAAATTGAATATCACATGAAATCTGATTTGATTAATCGAACTTTGAGTTGTGTATAATAGGTTGGATTTCATAACATTTTAATTCTTCCCCGGATTCATTTAATAATTTTCCAATATGGGACGAATAATCTTGTTTTACGGTAAAATCCAGTGTATAACGCGCACCTATACTTCCAAGCTGCTTTTTTAAAATTTGTAGGTATATTCGCCGCATAATGCGTATTTCTTTTTTTTACGAAGAAACCTGAAATATACGTGTGCAATGTTCTTATGTTTTAAAGTCATTTATTCGAGGTGTTATCCCAGGCTTTCGAAAATTTTTTATACTTCTAGAAGTACAACCCTTAAAGTTCATAAGGTAGGTCATTTCTTTTAAATAAACAGTATTACGATATACGAAGAAGTCTTAATTTTTTTTTTAATGCTCACTTCATTTTTTTTTATTTTTAAATCTATTATTTTTATACTCGGCGAATAACACGCACCCGTAAACTTCGATCTTATTTTTTGCGTTAAAAGTGCGCGTTATACGCCGGATTTTACGGTACTTATGATGGACTGTCAAAGTAAAATATGTAAGTATTTATGTTCAACCATTTATACAAATTTTTTTTTTAAAGATAACAGATTCTACAAGAGAATGTCTTCAAACCCATTCAGAGTATTCAGATCTCTCAGAATACCGCAACGAAACGAAAAGAAAACTATAGAAAAATCGTAGCCATTTACTGGCATAACACCATTCATTTTATTCTCTTCAATCTCTTAAGAGGGTCCTTCTAGAAAGAGTGGCGAGGCTATCAATGTTGGCATTTCTCCGAGCAAAAAGAATGGGCGAATAAATTTTCTCGAGAGAGGCTAAAAAAACTGTGTTGATGGTGTGTTCTAAATTTTAAAACTCTCAGTAGTTCATAGAGACTCCCCCAAAACGACGAAAAATTTATTATTATTATTACAAAGGCAATACATTTATTGTAATTTAACAAGACATTTAATTTGCCGGTTTTTGAATCTTTTTGTTACTGGAAATCAGTAATGGAAAATTAGAAAGAGTCACGAAACCTCTTATTTCGCGCGCAACAAACTATTAATTAGAGTTTACGGACACAAAATAATAGCGTATACATGTTCTTTAATATGGATAGGACTGTTATTAATTAAGTATATGGGTCATGTCTTATTTATAATGAAAAAAAGGCTTCGACATATAAGCAGAAAGTGTTGTAAGAGCAAATCCATGCTTTTATTTTCTTGATTATAGAAAAAGTAATGAATTATTAAGGAAAAGGTAATGTACTACTTGACATAATTAGCGTGCTTTGTGATTCATTTTCTGGTAATAATACAGCAAGTTTAAAAAAGATAAACAATATTTTAACCGCAAATGCAAAAATTAGAAATATTCTTTAAAATACATTTTCACACTAAGATTAGGAGCTATATATGAGAATGGAATCACTTTGTAATTAAAAGAAATCTTCACAGTAGTTTTTAAAGAAAACACAGGTTATACTTTGAGTTTAAGATCTTGAATATAGCATTGCGCTGATAAACTTCATTGACGTAAAATGTAACTAAGATTATCGTAGTGACGCACACAAGGTGAGATCCAAAGGGGAACCGTGGCCGCGGTAGCCGAGTGGTATAGGTATCGGACCGTGGCTTGCCTTGTCACGAGTTCGAGCCCAGTACCACTAAAGAACAGCCGTGAAGGGCAGCGATGCACGTTAAATCTGTCGAGAGCTGAAATGTCCTCCCTTTGGTGTGGTGTGGTAGTTAGGACACTGGGGTGCCAGCTCAGATGTCGTCCACGTCACTTGACCATGGTTCAAAATTACATGGTCCGTCGCCAAAAGCCCTCGTGTAGCTAAACAGTGCGACGTTAATAATCAATCAACCAACCAAAGGGGAACCTCCACTCTTGATTTTTTCGATTGATTATAACCCTATGTATACAGTACATAAAATAATTAATATAATGTAAAAAAAATCGCAATAATTTGATGTTAATTTGTTTTATTAATTAATGCTAATTATTTACTCAATTTATATTGTATTGTTTTTTTGTACCCGACAATCGATTGATTCAAAAGAATATGTTTGGTGTCGTATTGAGGTGTGATACACACACACACAAGAATGGTGGACTATCAACCCTCGACCCCCTCGAAAAATTCCTGTGTGCGCCACTGGATTACATTCATTTCTTGTATTTATTGCAATGAACTTCGAAGTATTTCTTGAACACCATTGTTCTGTCTTTTAAAACTGTTAATAGATAATTATTTCGGTATTTTTCCGCGCGTTTCGCCGGTGCAAATCTCGCCAAGGAGGCTTTATTAGTCAAGTATATGGATGAAGGAGGTCTTATTGGCGACAACAAAATAAATACACAAAAAAAATTGTTATAAATGTTTGTTCTCATTGGTTTTTCATCTATTTTTGATGTATTATGAAAAAGACGTTACTGGTAAAAAAAAAGACCACTACTTGTTTTGAAAATGTGGCGGTAAAAGTTTACCAGCGGGAATATTCCGTTTGGAGTCGGTTGTATCATTTTTGGCGACTTTATAGCTTGCGTTGGAGAAACGGAAAAGTACCATTATTTCCTCACTGACTAATATAGTAGCATTATGTTCGCTAACATTCAAAAAAGTTCTTAATTAAGAACTTCTCTTTTACGTACACACATACAATCAGGTTTTGAATAAGCAAACCTCTTTAATTCATGCTGCATAATAATTTTTTATAGAATTAAGTTCTTGCATATTTTTTTCTGCCACAACTTTTTTCAAATCAACTTTACAATTGTTGTAAGTATCATCTAAGTTAAAAGAAAGAAAATATATAATCTGTGCCTGAATTGTTGATAGATTTTTTTCGGAGTTACAGTAGAAAATTTAATAAAAATAAAATCCTTTGGCATTACTGTCATAACATATCACATAATGCTGAAAAATCTCCCCAATCTGCTGAAAATTTATAAAACATATACACACAAAAGTAGAAAGTCATGCATTTGAACTACAGTCAACTGAAAGTGAAGTTATGTTTTTGTAATAAAATAAATTACAAAAATTGTTTATGAAATCTTGAAAAGGTAGGAAATTTGTTTAAATAAACTAACTCAGAATAAATGAAGAATCATGGGCATGTATTTTAAGCATTCTAAAATAGAAAAATTCGAAACAAAACTATTTTTTGAGGGGAAAAAAAAAAGCAAAATAGCCGACTTTATTTTACCCAGAAAAATAACTAGAAGAGATAATTTTTTCTTCTTTGGACCTCTTTTTACAATTGGTAACTGTAATGTGTTGCAAATTTCATTTATCATAAAGTGGTTTTTTTTTACTGAATGAGAGAATCACTATTAAAAAGTGTCTTTATAGTTGACCTTTTCCTTAAATTTGAAGGTTTATCTTTGAAGTAAGAATGAAAATAAATTTCTATTTATGAAGTTTTAAGATTATATTTAGCATTCGAAAAACGAGGAAACTGAGCAATAATAAAATAATTATGTTCTAATTATTTTATATTTTTTAAAATTTTAATAAATAAGTCCCTTTGTGTATCAGTGATGACATGGCTTAGCTAGTATAAATTTGTATTTATTAACAGACCATTGCACAGAAAAAAGAACAAAAAGGAATAGGTATCGTGATTATATCTAAACAGCCTAACTGCTGCTAGCCCAAGGATTAGGATTACACTGAGAGTCTCTCTCTGAGTCTGCTAGAGGGCGTTGTAGGATCCATTGTGCTTTAAATCAAAATTTCAAACGTTTTGAAAAAACTATTACATTTAATACGAAGTCTTATAAAATACTTATAACAGAGCTAAAGAATGTACATTTTTTTCAAATTTGCAATTTTCTGAATTCAAACTTTCAATTTTTTGAAAAATTAGACTCTCAGCCACACGCACACATTTTTCAATTCAATAATATTTATTAAATCTAGAAAAGTCTACCAAAATTAGTAAGAAAATGTTATTTACAAAAATCGTAAAATTGATAGTTTAGATTCTCTTTTGGTTTTATTAATTATTCTTTGCTTAAGGCCTCACAAGACTCTTAAATTGCAAATTTTTCAATGTGTTTTGAAAAAAATATATGTTATAGCCTCAATATTTCTGATTATTTTGGTACCAAAATTGTGTTGATACTGTGAAAACTTCCGAAGTTATTGAGAAATAAGTAGTGGAATTTATACGAAAACCTTATCTCTTTCTTATCTTTAACTTCATTTTTCGCAAAACAAAAAATTTTAGCTTCCGCGCAGGATTTCTCAGAAACTATTTATGGTATCACAATTCGAAATTTTATACACGTGTTCAAAATAATGCCCTTCATAACTTATACATCAATTTTCAAAAAATATTTATTGGATTTTTATTTGAATTTTAATTAATTTTTTTCGTAAAATTTTAAAATTTTCGTTATAACTGTATTTAAAAAAAATATTTTTTTTTCTCTAAATTTCTTAAAAGTTTGTATAATTTTAAAAGTAAACATTTTTATACCAAGTAAAGTTAATTTTGTAAACTTTGATCAATTTTGTACTTCAGAATCATGCGCGGTGTAAAATACTAATTTTCACATTTTTGAAAAATTGTCCAATTTTTATTTATTTATAACTTTTTAAATTTCTTTTCAAATTTTCCAAAATTTTGAGAAATATTGTACATATATATGATTATCATGAGGTAAAAATTTCAAATAATTGTTTCGTTTTATTGCTAAGTTACATTGGTTTGAAGAAGGATGTTCTTTTCGAGTGCACGGATATCTGTTAAGGGTCCTGTGAGCCCTTAAATAAATTTAGATTTAAAAGTTTAACATTATAAAATTATTATTATCTTATTTACTTTAAAAATAAGAACCTTTATTTCCAAATATATTGAAATCTCTCTTTTTTATAATCAAACTTGATGTAAGAATAAACAAGGTTGTATATATCACAGATAAAAAAAATTATGTTTGGAATTCTCTCTTTACAGTATTAATTGAAACTCAACTTACGCTGTAGTATAAACACTAAGGATAACGGCTACTTCTTTAAATAGGGTACGAAATAAAAAGCTTTATAGAATGAATTTTTTTTTCATAAGTTATAAAAACTGTAGTAAATAAGGGGAACAGCTGAAGAGAACTTATAAAATTAAATGTATTGCTTGACTTAATGACACAAAGTCGAGAAAAAGCAAGAAGTTCATCAGACGCTGCAAGAAAAGAAAACAAACTGCTCGTTTGTTGGTAGGATATGGGATCTCCTTTCAATGCAATGCAAACTTCACAGGAATGTTTCATACTATGAATGAAAGTCTGGAACAATTGAAATGACAAAAAAAAAAAAAAAACATCCTGCCAACTCTGCAAATGGTTTTGAATTCAGTAGTGTCTCTTAGTGTAAACTGATGAACTGAAACCTTCTCCCAAGTATATTCTAAATATGTTCAGTCAGATTTAAATCGGAGATCTTGCTAGCCATTGCATGTGCTTGATATCTCCATGCTCAAGATTTCCTTTACAAGCTCAGAAGAATATGCCGTCGCATCGTCGTTAATAATTAAGAACTGTACACCGCATAGCACTTCAGACGAACAGGAGATTTTAGAACCATATATCTATCTTGTCCCATTAACAATAGCGGACATAATGATTGCGTCCAGCAGACATTATGTCACTGACCCCAAAACATCATCACCGCTATACCAATCTTGTTCCGTGATTTTATGAGGATAGTAATGTGTTCCACATTCTATCCAAATTATGCTGCGATGAAAATCCTTCCATTTATTGAATCGTGATTCATCATTCATTCACATCATTCATCGTAATTCGCATCACCCCATTGGTAATCTGCTCAGTTCCTATGTTTTTTACTTCCTCGCAAACGGGCTCCCTTTTGTGTGAACAAAAGAAAGCATCTCTACATATTATTGGCTTTCCATCTGAGTTTGCTTGGCTGTAAGCTGTTTGCTTGGAAATCATTGTTTCGGAAGACAGATATCTAACGCATAGTGTTCAATTACGTTGATTGATTATGAACATAAATCGATTTTGTATAGTTGTTGTTATTATCTGTCGAACTATATTACAACTTGTCTATAAACCTTTCCAGTGGTTTGGTGCACTTTCCGCTGTTTGGAAATTGTGCAGTGTTCAACATTAGACACTTCTGTCTATGATCGTCCACCTTCTAACGTTCCAAGGATTCTGCCTCTTTAAAAAGTTTATTTTTGTCTTATTTTAATCATAATAAACACTTTTACTATCGTTCAAATACGCACGAGTTCATTAATTATACAAATAACCTGAATCCCGAATCCACACTCACATCACTTTACTTCAAGAATTCACAATAAACCTTTTCATCGTCCTCTATTATGTCACTGAAAAAACATTTGCATGCACACAATCACAGGTTAACATCAATACACGCAATATCAGCGTTTTCTGTTTCATTTTTAATCCTTTCATTTCTACAGTTTTCTATTATGCTTAACAGTTTGAACATCAGTATTTATTATAAATCGCATAGAATCGTACACTTGAAATAATCTGTAGGAAGTACTCTCTTTGCATTTCATCTCAGTTTTATTTATGTATTATTAAAGTCAATTTCAAAAATACATTGCTGTGAAGAAGTCAGAACTACGATAGTTCTGTAGTACAAGTAATTAAAATGCTCCTATGCCTTTCTAATCAGTCAATTAAGAAGGTCCTCTAATAAAAATAAAATGTTAACTGCATAAAATAACTAATTTTAGTAACCTCTTCATAACTAATGTTTAAATGAATGAATTAGTACATACGTAAAATAACACACATCAGAGTTCTATTAATCCACCATTTACTTAACCGATTCATATAGCTCCTAATATTACGTGTATATTTGCAGCCTCGCGGTTTTCTTTTTTGTTTATAATTTAAAAAACGCAGAATGCATTATAGTGCCAGTACAGTGATTGTTTTTGCTCACGCACACACAATGTAAATGGTTATTTATACATAGATATTATAATTCAGATTTAAAGAATCCAAACGCGTTTTGTTTAATATATATTAAAAAGTAGAATTTTAATCTTTTTTACGCATATTCCATGTCTGTACGTTACTTTTTAATGACTTTTATCTCTCTCTCTCTCTCTGTGTCGTTAGAAAGGACAACAAAAATAACAACAATTCTAAAGCAAGAATTCTTTAAATATCTTTACAACGCACACACATGTTTATTGTCAAACTTTTTGCGCGTGAATAAATGCTCCAGAGAACTCCACAGAGTACTTCAAAACAAGATAATAGCAGATAACAGAAAAATTCCTTTTTTTTAACAAAGAAAGGGGTGCGGAAATAACAACGTACTTCTTCTAAAATCCTTATTTCTCGATCGTGTCATTTCTAGAGTACATAAAGAGATAAATTATCTGCACGTTGTTGACTGTTTAACAGATGCGAGTCATTTTTTACTTAATCGCTCCGAAAGCCGTCAAAACCTCGGCGCGGGTGGTCTTTTCTTCGAAACTTTTCATTCTAGTAAACTTAATTGGATGGCATTTTGTTATAATGAATCAAGAATGAGCTTTAATTCAGAGTCAAGTATCCTATTTGCGGGTGATTTATTTAGTTAATTTGCAGCTGATTGTTGCTTATCGTGTGATATAGTACTCTATTTACAAATTGTGGATTTCATTTTTTTGATTTCAATCAAAGTTTAATATTTTCCTTGTAACATATTCATTGTATAGAAGGCTTATGACTGAATTGACAGTATGCAGAAGTACATAAAGTTGAATTTACTAAGTGGATCATGTTACAGATTGATGAATATCTTAATAAAAAACATGGAAAGTAATTTAAAAATAAAGAAAACAGTTTTCTTCAACTAACACGCTAAGAGAAAGTTAAGTATATCGAACACATTAAGCTAACAATTCCCTTTCCTCTAAAATAGGGGTTCTTCAACCCACGGACCATGAATGACCCGCTGAAAGCATTTTAGAGGTCCCTCATTTAAATCTGAGACAGTTTCAAAATAAATTGCCTTGTCTGTTTTTTTTTCATAAAAAACGCCATTTTTTTCTGTTATTCTTGATATTTAAAACATTTTATTTAGATGCTTGATATCCATTTGAGATAAAATTTTCTTAAAATGGCGAATTTTTCAAAAATTTCATTGTGTCTTAAATAGTTTTAAATATAAAAAATCTGACTATGCATAGATCTCAAAAGTTTTCCAAAAAAAAAAAAAAAAAAAAAGATGGACTTTTATCTTTAACAGGTTTGCAAAGTATTTTAATTCGACTTCCATTTAACACATTTTTGAAACCGATATATATATACACAAAAATCTGTAACACCATCTCTTCCCTTAGAATCACACAGCTGTAGTCCTGTAAAAAAGACACCAACATCCCTTTCTTATTTAAATTTCCTGATTACACTATTTTTTGACAGTCATGTTGCCCGTGGATCATTGTGAAGTTTTTGATGTGGCCCTCGATCATTAAAGGTTGAAGCCCCTACTCTAAAGCAATGTGCTTCTTTGCAAAACCTATAACCGTAGGCTATCCGCAATGTCTGTCCTCTCTAACTCGGTTTTTTCTCCTGTACAGTCGAATTGGCAGTTTGAGCTAGAGCAACTCCACTCCGCAAACGAACGTCACTACTAAACAGCATATAGTCAGTGAGATAGAGAATAATTTGTTGAAGACAATCTAGACACGCTTGTGAGTCACTGGATTATGGTCCTGAATAATTGTTGCTATTAGAAGATATTAGAGGATTTCACTTTGGCGAGTTTCAGCGGTTACATCTCACTAAAAATAAGGGTTCATTATTTTTTTTCTAATTCATTGTCTTGTCAACACATCGAGTAATCAGGGCTAACGTTAAATTAATAAAAGTGAATTATTGTAAATACTTGTTTGTAATCGTTTCGTATCTGATTTAATGGCTTCTCAATCCCTACTGCGTACTTG
>BMAV01005284.1:178722-205269 GCA_019973955.1 Trichonephila inaurata madagascariensis
AACAAACTAATTCGTGGAAATACTACAAAAACTTTTTTTATGCGGTGCATAGGGACCGCATAAAAAAAGTCGCATTTATAAAATATGCCAATTATTTACGAAATTTATGTAAGAGTACTTCCAAAACAAAATAAATAATTAAATATTACACATGGAAACATTTTAAAAACATATAGTTTCTCATTGTGTATACGGATAAGTCTTTAAAATACACATACATGATTCATCACTACTCATCGTAATCCAAAGTCTTGTAATGAATTTCAAAATCGCTTTCGCGTCACTTGAAGGTGCAATTTCAATTGATTTATTTTTTGGCAACATAAAGTAAGAGATAAGTTTTTGTGACAAAGGACGGGTGGTCACACAGTTGCTTGTAAATGTCACGATAACCAGATGTACACGATTGAAGCCCTTTTTAGAATTTATACTCCTTTCTTAATTGGTATCTATTTTAAGAAAATGATTTTCCAATTTGTTGGAAAGCTGAATCCCTGCATATTTTTATCCGCTCTCAAAGGATTCGGTTCTTCTTGTCCGTCTTCATAATTTATCAAATTATTGATAATGTCACTGTCATTGAAAGTTTCGTCTTCAATCAAGCACGGGCTGCTGGAGGGTTGAGAGAAAGCAACTGAATGCGCATTGTCGGGAGACTGTTTATAACAAATGAACAGAGTGTCTTGAAGTGTCTACATTTCATTGGCGTAACGTACACCCCCGCATCACGGGGGGGGGTAGGACTCTAGGGGCCCAAGGCCTGACTTACGTTTAATACGTATTTACCCAATTTATAAAATATTAAAGGAAAAACCTGACTTTCAGGGGGGGCGGTGTTCCTAACATTCTCCTTTACGCCATTGGTAAATAGATAGGAAACATTACATTGGCGCCAAAGCCATTGAAATTCATACACCGCATGAAAAAATATCGCATAAAAAAGACCGCACAAAAATAGGTTCGACTATATATATATATATATATATAGTAATATAAAAGTGAAGAAGTACTAAAATCGGGTTTATATATATATATCGGGGCCTCGGGGTTTTATATATATATAAAAACCCGAGGCCGATAATAACGAATGAAATTCTTCATTTGTATCAAAACCGACAATTGCGCTGGACATAACTGACACTTCTATTGATGATAACATTTTTGATCCAGTTCTTAATAAACGTGCACGCTTGTTATCAAGCAGCGATGAATAATAGTTTTATTCCTAATTTCAATTTCAATTTTTATATTTTGTATGTATTTATATAGACTAAATTTTCACTGTACAGGGATTTCTATTTTTCTAAAATGAAAATGAATTATTCTTGTTTTATAAATATGTCTTATGGATTTTATTATTACTATTTTTGCACTGTGTTTTGGGAAAATATTTAAAGACGGTTCATCTTACACAATTTTTTTGAAGTTGTGTGGAACATATCGCCAAATTTACCATACGTCTCATGTATTTTTTACACGTTTTTTTTTTTTTTTTTTGCACGGTTTTCTAAGAAACGTATCTATCGAGTAAAAAAAATGTTGAGTGCATCTACGTCTCAATATTGCGCAAATGTTACTGACTAATAATGAAAATATTCGAAAAGCTGACAGTCGAAAAATTTCAATCTTTTAAGCAATTCCTTTAAAGGTGCGTGCTCTTTATAACTTGCTTAATATCTCAGAAATCTATGAGAAATTAAAAAAAAGCAGCTGATTAGTTCATTACACAATATTCAACAAACAACAAGAGCAAACACGAGACGATTTCTAAAGCTTTCTCATTATCTAAATAGCTTTCAACCGCTTCATGACCATGGCACGCTACAACAAAATGATAACCTTGTTGTTTATGATAACCTCACAGAGACTATTTGACCTGAGATTGTCTTTAAGTACATTGTAGGAAAAAAAGTCTCTCTCCTCCGAAGCAGACTTCGTTTTTGAACCTGTTATACATCAAAGTTTTGTGTGTTTACATTCCCCCTTTTTAAACGACACAATTTCATTTATGAAATATAATTTGAATTCCATTTTAAATTGAAAAAACAGTTTAAGAAAGAGAATTTCTTTTTTAAGTAGAAGACATTTATGTAGCTTTAATGGATTAAAATAAAAAAAAAATGCCTTTTTGCATTTATTAATGAAAGATTGTGATATAAAAAAAGTTAATACAGCATTTTAATGAAAGATTGTGATATAAAAAAAGTTAATACAGCATTTTAATGTCACCAGAAATTTGTTTTAAATTTCAAGAAGAAATTGTTTAAATGTCTTATATTTTTCAAAATTTCCCTGTGTATAGAATAATAATAACGCTAGATATGTATCTACGAATATACTTATAACAATAAATTATATCAAATTAATTTCATTTTAAATTGTAATTTGTGTTTCACATCTATTACTAGAAACTAAAATTAAATACTCAATGAACTAAATTATTATAACATTATTTTTTGAGAAATATTGAACGATATTTTGACATCATCTCTTTATTTTTAGCTAATGATTAATATAATTCTAATGTAATAAAAAAGTGACTTTATCTTTAATTTTTAAGAATTCTTTTCCTTAAGAAAGATACATTTAGACTGTACATTATATTATTTTATTTGAAAAGGTTATAAAAATTATCAATACAAAAAATTAATTTTATGGAATTCCTTTTAACCCTCCAAATCCAATCTAAATGTTATGAAAGAATGTAATATAAGGATCTTTTTAAACTAAAATATTATTATTTATAAGCCCTTATACCCGTATTAGACAAAACAAAAACCGTGTAATATTAATATCAAAAAGTCCATCTTTCAGGTATCCGACTACGTTCGGAACCGAGATTTTGCAAAAGCGTATAAATGGATAATATTTAGGATATTGAGTGTCACTTAGATTAGAAAATGTATATAAAATTGTTTTAAGAATAGTATTACAATAAAAAATTATTTAAGTACAATATTTTGACAAAAAATGAACATAGAATGACCCATTTTCAAAATGTTCTCCTTTTGTGAAAAATGCTTCTATTATAATAATATTTTGCCTGTATATAGCTCAGACCTCTGTACAGAAGTTCAACTAGAATTTTTAAAATGTATAATTTAGAAGTCGGTTTATCCATGTTTTACGACAACAGAGGGGAGAAATTTTAAGAAAAAAACGCAGATAATTATTTCAAATGGTTGTAACTCTGAAAATAATGTGAATTTTTTAAAAATCATAGTTGAGCTTCTGTACAGAGGTCTAAGCTATATACAGGCAAAATATTATTATAATAGAAGCATTTTTCACAAAAGGAGAACATTTTGAAAAAAAGATTATTCTAAGTTAATTTTTAGCCGAAATATTGTATTAAAAAAAATTTTTTTTTGTCAAAATGTCCTTAAAACAATTTTATACATGTATTCTAATCTAAGTGACACTAAATATCATGAAAATTATCCATTTATGCGCCTTTTTAAAATCACGGTTCCGAACGTAGTCGGATACCTTAACGTCAACAAAAGTATTTTATGGAAAAAACAGTACTGAGGAAGGTTTAAAAACCATTTATCTTCTGGAATGAGTGAAAATTAAGTAATTTAATTTTACAAGCCTTTTGAGCAAACAATTGTGTAATTGAATGTCAATTAATTTCTCTGTACTCTTTTCATTATATTATAAAACAACATTCACTTAAGCTGGATGAAATGCATAAAGGTCAAGGATAAATAATAGAAATAAAACGAGTTAATTTATTTTAACTCATTGGTGTTCTTATTACGCTTGATTAATAGCTAGTATTAGTTAAAAGCACCCAATAATTAGAGCAATTTCTCTGAATAGATGTAATGGGATTTTCCAAAAGAGAGAAAAATGAAACGAAAGAAAACCACGAAGTGGAGCCACATCAGTGACACTGAAAATTTAATTATCGTATTTATGAAGGTGTATTTCCATTCCGATCCTTTAAAGACAAGAATCTTTCTTCAACTTAGGAACCGCACCAAAAGAGTACAAGGCCGGGGCAAGTAATTTACCGGATGGTATATTCTTGTGTTGAGTAGTATTAAGAGTTTTTAGAAAATTTCAAACGTCAAATCGATCACAGTGTATTTATGCAAGAATAATGAGGTCACCTATGACATCATTACCTTTTAACTTGTTTAATAAACGTGATATCCATAGTTAGTGCATACTGAAAAGAGCCATAACAGCACACATTATATTATGCTTGGAAAAGTAAGCATACAATTAAAACGGTAAATGAAAAACAATAATGAAGTTTATATAAAAATTATACAGGGAGTATTAAAGAAATTTCTAAAAGAATCATGTGTATCAAAGATACCTTATATTTAAATAGTCAATTTTTTTTTATGAATATGTAGCAAATTTGACCATGAATATTTATAATAAGAGCTGTGATGAGAAGTTTTTCAAAAGAGAGAAAATACTTTTTTCAATGATAAATAACAGTTATAAGAATATTCGAATGTTGCCAAATTTGCAATGGATTTTCTTTCAGAACTAGATTTTTTTTTATATAAATTGTTTTTAGTTTATTAAAGCTATATATAGTCTGTGATCTTTCTTATATGTTGAATGAGTTAAATTAAAGATGAGATGCCCTGCTTTATTTTTTTGTCATTGAATTTAACTTTAAATAAAAATGTTAAGCAAACTTTGTGACATTATGCTGTAATCATAAATAAAAATTTATGGAAAAGCATCCAAGGAATTTTTTTTTTAATAATAACGAGCGAGGAGAAATATTTTATCTCTTGAAAATTAATAGTAAAATAACTACAGTCGAGCTTAACCATCTAAAAAGCAGAAAGCTAAAGCATAAGAGAACAGTAATAAAAGTTCTTAGTACTAAAAAAAATCATTAAAAAAGACGTAAAACTATATAGGAACGCTGTGTTAAAATTAAACTACCAGTAAAGTAATAATAAAATGTATTGCTTTGTGGCAATCCGAATCAAAGTGTTTATTATAAAAATACATAGAAAATGATATATACGGGAAGTATTTCAGAGTTTATTGTTATTGATCCGGAGGATTTACGCAAATCCGGTATTTAAATTAGATTTATAAATAGCTGCTCCTGACGAGACTTGGAGCTCGCTAAAGCCTTCACCTTCAAATTTTGTAAAAAACAAAAGTTCCCTTCTTTCTATTTTTGTGCATTAGATAAATATAAACTTAAGCAAACGTTCTGTTTGCGTAGTGTGTTTGAAAGGGTAAATAAATTAACAAAAATCCATCCATTTGATTATGCTTCGATATAACTTAATTTTCGAAGGACCTTAGATTTTGCTTAGGACAATTATCTAATAACACGTTATAGCGCAACTGTATTACTTTTGAACGGTTTATAAGTTAATAATTTTTAACAATCATTTAGAATAAACCTCTTTTAGTTCTAGAGAACAATAGAATGAATCCTATTAAAAACGACTGTTAATTGAATTTAATGGTTATTGTTATGACTCTGACGAAAAGAAAAAGTAAAGAAAGTTGAAGTTGGCTCAATTTAAACTAATCGTAAAGTTAATTTTTTAATCACCTCACTTAATAGTAAATGCTACATTGTATATAACGAGGACATACGTTTCTTTTCTCCGATTGTTGTTTTTCGCTTCCTCTCAAGCGTGTTTCATAACTTCCTTAAGACTTTGTTTTTATAATTTTACTATAATTCTCGAATAAATTAAAGCAAGTGCGTATTTTTCACAGCCCTAATTGTAGAACTGTGAAACTTTGCGCTTAGACAACGTTAATTAGCACAATAACGGACAAAGTGAACTTAAATGAACTTTGCGCAAATTTTTCGTATCTTTACTTTTCTTTTTCCTGTCTTCTTTCTAAGAAATTAAATAGGAAGAACGAGAAAGGCTAGAGAGAAATAGAAAAAAAAGAATAATATATCGATAAACTCAAAATCGATTTCCTGTATAAATGGACAGGAACTCAGTTTATCTCTGTTTCTGGAAATACTGACCACTGAACTTCCCTACTAGAGTTAGCTTAAAAGGAACATGTTCAGCTGTTAAATTGCCGTATCGCTTATTACGACCAAACTGTTGGCAACAGCTATAAATATTGAAAGAGTTGTTCATTGATTTGCATTCCTTATCACCATTCAATTCAATTATTTGAACTAAAATATAAAGCTTGAAGATAGAATTGACAATTTATGCTTAACACGGGTTTATCGTTCTTAGGTCTATCAAATTTCTCCTGATAAGATTTTATGAGGCCTGCGAAATCTAATAAAAGTTGTGGAATTTTCTGCACCATGTAATGCTTGTGAGTTAAATTCTCGATTTCAATGAAAGTCATTCACCTAGAAGATGTTAAGGCATAATGGGAACGATTAAAGTTGTAAACAAACCTCCCGCTGTGGATTGGCGCCTCAAAGTATAGAACGAGAAGAGCCATTGAAGTTTATATATGAAAAGGTTCATGATGCACGTATCGGTGCGAAGTAATGACCCTCGAAAACATTGGAGTAGGCTACTTTTCTTAAACTTGATTGTGAATGCCCTATTTCCTGTTAAACAAATTACAATACAGAGGAGACATTTGCATTAAAATCAGTTGACAACTTTCGAAGTTGTCCCCTTTATCAAATCGTTTTCGTCTCTTGAGAAGGTGGGAGCCAACAACCTTCCGGGTGGTTTCCAAAATGTTTTCCCACAAAATAAACGAAGGAAACTTGAGTTTAGAATTTAATGAGGATAAAATCATTTTAATCCTCTGTTTTTCTTCGTGTTGACATGTCGTGTTTTGGCAGAGTGTTAGAAAACAAATTAAGGATACAACTCATCCATCATTTTCTCGTTTCCTACGAGAAATTCTTTTCCAGAGTTGCCGCGGTTCCTTTTCTTTGAAGTTTAAATTCATAATATAAATGCGTTTTAAATGTTGTTCATTAACAGAATGGAGAGATTTTTTTTTAAAAAAAGATACGATTAACTTTTATGAAGTATGTATTATATTTGAATGTTGAGTATGTTAATTGATGTATCCATCAATGATTGTAATTAATGGATATTATTTGATTTTATGCAGGAAATTAAAGAAAAAAGAGACCACAAATATTTAACTCAAAATAATCAACTTTTACCTAATACAGAAAATCTGCGCAGATTTGCCGCGTAATACAGTAACTATACGTATTCAATTCATGAGAAATCTTAAATATATATTTTTAGGAAAACCATTTAATTGATTTATTATTTATTATTATTATTAACGAAGTAAATACATTTATTTATGATTTTTAATGAACTATTTATTTTTTTAAAGAATTATTTGTTATTTATTATAACTTATTATTGTTAATGAATTATTTATTATTAATGATTTTTTTAATAAATGATTTCTTACAATTGCTTAAAAATTTAAATACTCAATAATATAATAATACACTTTAAGTTTATTTAAAAAAGAAGTACGAGGTTATTACACTTCAATAATTTGGAAGAGAAAAATCTGTGTGTGAAAACACATATACAAATAATATTTTCAAATACAAAAAATGAAGGACAGTCGAAACAAATGGTGTAAAATTCTGAAAGAAATTCTTAGTTTGAAGCTTATTTGCAAATATATAGCATATATCATATTTATTCGAATATAAGCCACACACCCAGATTCTCAGCATGTTCTAGTGAAAAAAAATAACAAAAATAGTTTTAAAAGGTTTATTGTTTGCGAAATAAAAAAAAAATAAAGTGAGAGCTATTAAGAAGTGAACACAATTAATTTATTTTAATAATATTAAAAACTTTTAAATAAATACAGAAACTTGTAATTTCTCAAACCATCAGTATCATGTTTAATTTCCCCCATTCTACGAATTATTTCGCCTTCATTTATAAGCCAAACCCGATTTTCAGTGTCATTAACACTGAAAAAAAAAACGGGGCTTAAATTCCAATACATATGGTATTTACTTATGTTTTATCCTTTAACGTTTTCAATAAATGTATGAATTGCTAGAATTTAAAACTTTACAAGATCACTGATACATCCTAATATTAAACATTACTGCAGAACCTGAGAACATGTAAGTGCCGTTGACACTTACTGCGGCTGAATATTAGAGATAAATCTAACTACAGTGAAGCAAACACGCAACTCCACTAGAAAAAATCAGCAAACTTGACCTGTAGAAAACTTAAGAGCATAACATTCTGGGAGGTAAACTTAAATAAGGTTATTTTAGGTGTTTCTAAGTGGCCTCCATCTCTTCCTAACACTCATCGAGTTCATTTTTTTCCTTTCAAAAATATTTTCTCCCGACCCGTATCTGTAAGAAATTGACACTGCCATTTGATGAAGCAGTTGTAAATACGTCAGAGATGTAGTTGAAACCTCGGTGATGCGTTTTTTAATTCGAGATCTTAACTGATAATAAGACTCCTACCGTAATAAACTTTGCGTGAGAAAAGAGGAAAAAGAAGAAAAAAAATCCAACTTGATAGCATTTTGCTCCTCGATAAAAGCTAGTTCTAGTTGTAAAACTGTCAACTGTACATTTAAACAAACATTGGAATGAACAAGCGTTTAGGGTGAAGAAATTTATCGTTGAATTAGAGCCCCGTGGGGATAAAATTTAAAAAAATGTTCTAGTGTTTTAAAAATATGCATTAAAGAAGGAAAATTTGTAAATTTTGCAAGGTAACCAGTTAATCAAGTAGTGATTTACTGTTATAGTTAATATATAGTCACATTGACTGAATGAAAAGTAGGGTAAGAAATGCATGTGTGGAATGAGCAATGCATGTTCAGTTGAAAAGATGTTACAATTTATATAGTTAAGAAAACAGAAATATTTTTTAAGCGGTTAAGTTCTATATTATAAATTCTGTGTAAAATCTATTATTTGTAAGAGCGGTCAATTTAAGATTATTATTACTTTTTTTGACTAAGAATAGTTAACGATTCAAAGTGATTAAAAAATATTCTCAAATTTGTCTACAAAAATAACTGAAACTAGAATATTTTAAACATTTTTTGTCTTATAATTTTCCGAATTAAATTTATTTGTTTGTTACTGATAGAAAGAATTGAAAAACGAATTAATTAAAACTTTATTAAAAATGCTCGGTATTCAGTTTCAAAACAATTGAAAAGATAAAAACTTGCACATCCGTCAGGATTGATAATGTTTTTTGTTAATATTTATTTTTCCACCATTTGTGTGTATTTTAAATATTTTATTAGGTGTGGTAAATCTCTTCACTTTTCTTCCTTAAAGGTACTCTTGTGAAATACTGAAGTTACTCTTTTTCATCAGAATAACTTTGTGCAAGAACTGTTTATGTTTAAAAATGGAATATAAAAATACATGGAGATATAAATAGTGTTTTGTGCTGATTTTTAGTTTCATCATGACCTTATTTTTGAAAATGAGTCTTTAAATAAAACTTATTATGAATAAAATGGTTCAATTTAAATTCATTCTCAACAGGATGATTCTTTTATTTGGTTCTTGTCATTTCTTAACTATTACCATTCAAAAAGAATAACTTCGTAGTGATATGACCTTCAAAAATACTTCACCGTAGTTGCATAGGAAAACTACTCGATTTTCTTCTTTTTGCCTCCCACAAATAAGTTTCAGTTTCTTTTAAACACATACAGAAAACACGTTCCCCGATTTCAGTTGTCCCCGAGTTTTTTTTTATATGGGATTGATTCTGAATCGCTGCCAACATCTCAAGACAAAGCTTTGAAAAGATAAGAAAACCAATTTTAACCGGATCATTGTTTAAGGTATGAATCGTTTTTCTGCAGTATCAACCCAGTGGCTAACAGATATCAAATTAAAGAATCGTTAGATCAAGACGAAGTAGTAATGTGCAAACAAGAAATAGCTAAATTGCTAAGAAATTCATGAATTGTGATTGCATCGTCATATTTAGAATCTTAAAGCAAAAATATTGTAAAATACTAAAAATCCTACACGTATTTATATTTTTTTAGTAAAAACTTGATTAGATAAACCCCGACCTTTTCTTAGAATAATGTTTAAATTAAATATTGTTCAGAGATATAATGGTTTGCAAAAACACTATCACAAACCTTATCTTAAGAAATCTCAAGAGTCAAATATGTGGTTGATTTACACGTGAGATAAGAATTCAAGGACTTTATATTTTTGAGAGTATTTAAGTGTACATTAGATATGAATTGTATTTATAAGATTTTAAAACGTTTAACTTTTCAAGTGTATATTAAAAAAAAAGAAAATTTATACTTTTAACTGTGCGATGTAGTTTTCATAATAAATTACTTAAATAAATTATAGTTGTATTTTTTGATTGATAATTTTTATATTTTCATTTTTGAATGATTATGAATAACACTTTAATATCCGGTTTCGAAGAAAGCCATAACAATTTAATGTGCTTATGGTGAGTATAAATATGCTAAAATTAAAGATCGCTGCTTTCTAGAACTGACAAATATATAAAACATTTTAAAGCTTAATTTAAAGGTACTCTATGTGATTTTTAGATAATTTTATAAATAAAACGAATAAAATGATTTATAAATGATCTATAATTCTTCTTTGATAATTTTGATAACTTTTATGTTGGTTTTTATACACATCCCAATGGCAAATAATAACTTTAAACTGATTTATTTCAGAAAGAAAAAATAACTATAGTTTATCTTCATTTAAAATGCAAAGGTTTCTTTTTTCTATTGCACCAAATGCTTTGATATTTTTTCAAACTATTGCTATTAGCACATATAACAAAAGTTGGCATGCACTTTAGAATCAAAACGATGCTTATTTTTTTTTTAAAAAAATGAAGTTAGAATTTATGCATTTTTAAGGAATTTTCAATAAGCATTCATAAATGAATAATTTACGAAAATCAATTACGTTATACCAAATTCCATATAAGCTTTTATTATACATAGTTTAATGTACTTGTAAATCAAATTTCATGTGTGTAAGTCAATTATTGTAGGAGTAGCATTTTAAAATCCCTTCATAAATTTTTAAATTTTTCTGTGAAAAATTAAATGGTTAGCTTTTTGTAGCATTTTTAGCACAAAAACTGTTTTATGTAATATATATACATGAATCATAAGCAAAAAAATTGTAAAAATCATTCAATCAACGATTTTTTTTTTTTTTTTTTTTTTGTAATTCAAATGTTCCCTTAAAACATTCTATCTCTTACGACACTCATACAGCCAGCATTTGTAAAAAACAATTACAGAGATAACTCTTTTAACTATTATAGAAGAGAAATTATTAAAAAACCCTGACGCGTTTTGACTGTCCTTGAAACCAAAAGTTGCGCCATCATACATTGTAATAAATACGTAGAAAAATAATTTAAATCACGATGGATCGTGCATAAAAAAAAAAATCCTTTTAAATCGTATCTAATCATGAACAAAAATAATTTGTCAACAAGTGAAGAAACGACATTAATAATATTTGCATAAAACACTCGATTTTGGCATCTACAGTTTTCAAAAAACAACATTGATATAAAAATTCCTCACCTTTTTAATAATTAAAAAAAAATCAGGCAGTAAATAATACATAAAATAACATGAGGTCTTCGAACCTTAACAAATCTAACGTGCACAACCCCTTTCAGTGTCACCAGAGCTAGGACACACTACTCGTCAGAATCAATGCTGGTCTCGAATTTACGGCCATACCCCCTCGACTACCGTGGCCACACAAGACATATTAAAATCCGGCACATCCACAGTTAGCTTAATTTAGAGGAATACTACATGTTAATATTTTTAATATGATTTCATGCCTGGAATAACTGATGATCGATGTTATCTAAATTAGGCGAAAATACAATATTATTGCAATGAGTGCTATCGCTTAAGCTATGTTAAGAAACGATAGGGACTTTTTTGTAGGATATTAAAAAATTAATTTTCAAAGAATATACTCACATATGATTTGAACAAACATTCACCCAAATATCTGGGTGAAATAAGTATGTAAAAGTTTAGGAGTTAAAATGCTTCAGGGAAAATATTTCCTCTAAAATCTGCAAATTTACAAACAATTTTTTTATTTTACAGGCTTAGATTTTTGAGAAACTCGACCTATCAAGACTACTGTGTTCCAACTAAGCTACCAAACAATTTCCCCTTGCTAAAACTAATGTGTTTACCGATAGAAATACTAAAGTCACGATGGTGAATGCTATTTCAATGTTTGTGAACAAGTCTTGTTGGCTATTGTAAGTACCACCCACAGCACATAAGCGATTCTAGTTGCATTATCTTTACTTTGAGTTCACCGTCGATTCCCAAAAAAGTGTACCAATTGATAAAGCGTTGAATGTCTAATTAATGCAAGAAACATTTCCAAACAAGTTCCCACGCCTATTTGGTTCTCTGATACTTCACACCATATCTAATCTGCATGTACTGCCCAAAAGAGCACGACGTTTTCTATTCCATTCGAAAGGCATACATCAACAGTTCAACAACCGAGTTGAATCCGTTTCGAAAAACAAAATCGCATCTTTAGCGATAGAAATGGAGTCGTTTCCTATTTTGGGCAATGCGGATCAGTTAGAGAAAAGCAACGCCATTAAATGGTGACATTAGTATCTTGATTCATGGACCTGAACACTCTTTTAAGACGCTTCTTTCGATGTTCACAAAGCTCTTCTTCTCGTAGTCCCTTTTTTTTCAGTATTTGTTTTTATTGCTGCCTATCTTTCTGACTTAGTGTTTGCTTCCTCACTTAAGAGATGCTCTCTAGAAACTCTTCTACGAATTACTAATTGAGTCACTTTTCGTAGCGGATGTCTTTACGCAATGTTATACATTAACGATGTTCTTTTAACAGAAGAAGAGATTTTTCGCCTTTTAGCATATAACTTAGCAGCCGTTAAATCTCATATCTTGGGAATGCTCCGGAAATTCTTCGCATGTTTTACGAGGGGAGCATTTTTTTCTGTCTCAACGAGTGGGCAGTTCTGTGAATATTTTATGAGTAAATACTATGAATATTCATAAAACCAGCAGAAAGAATTTTAATTAAAAGGAATTCTTTCGACTTACTCGAAGATTAGTCTTTAAAATAATTCATGCAAAGCAGGAAAATTAATTTACAGATAAAAATTCGGGAGAAAAAGTGTCGACTTTCAGACACAAGATGTACTGCACCTATCAAAAGCTCGGTATTTTATCACTAGATGTATTAATTTCCTACTTATCCAAGACTCTTGGCTGAAAAATTGTTACAGTAAGATACTACGCAACAAAACAGCATGTGTTACTTAATTAAGATTTTTTACAAGAAGCTACAGAGAAGAATTTAAAGAAAAATTTAAGCTAAATTTTATAAACACTATATTCCTGTCAGCTAATTGCAAAATATTCGTTAGATAATAATTTTTTTCTTTTAATTAAATAATAGTCATAAAAGTCTGTTATGTTCATTTCAACATAGAAGGAAATCAGCTATGTAGCTATTACAACATAATTAAAAATAGTTATTTATATTCTTCTCTTGAATTAATGTTGTTGATTGTTCATTAACGTCACATTCTGAAGCAACACGAGACCTTTTGACAACGGACTTTCGAAAGTTTTATGATTCACGACGGACGATTATAATTTTGAATGAATATCACAATTTAATTACAAATAAAATCCATATTTTATTTCCTTTGCAGTAAGTAATGTGTAAGTAATTGTTTAAATAAACCTTAATGAAAAGGATGATCATAGTTATGCAAACGAATAAGTATAGTATAAAATTATAAGGACATATTTGGACGCTTAAAAATATATACCGGCTGTTTTTCAATGTACAAAGTTTAGAAAAATGTATCATTGTAACATTTTCATATATAAAAAATACAGACTATCGTAATGGAATCCTCAAAGGAAATTAAATATGAAAATACTTATTTTAAAATAAGTCACAATTGTTCAATTTCCCAGTTATTAAATAATACAATTACTAATTTATTTTAGCTCATAAAGAATTTTAGATATGTATTCAACATATTTTAGTAAAGCGTCTGCATTCATTTCATAATGTCTATAAGTTATAGCAAAGCACGCATTGTTCAAGCATTTGAAAATTTAGTATGTGCACAGATGCACATTTAATAAAATTTTACGTCAAGAATTATGTCTAGATGCCATGCCTAATATTTAAAGGAAAATATGATCGTGTGAGAGAAAAAATCATTGCAAGCGAATTTTTTAACTTTAAGTTATTGGTAAGAAAAGTTTTAGGGTAAAGAGAAAGAATAAAAAATGAGTATAATTTCAGCATTATCTTTTTCATTGTAATTATTGACGAAAACAATAGAGGATTATGTCATAAGACAAAAATTAATTGATTTTGAACTGTTTATGAATATATGATAAGAAAATTTATTCTTACAAACAAATACCGGTGAATAGTTTGAAATCACTAAAAATTTGAGAACAGAAAACAAATAATAAAGAGTTACAATATCCAAAAGCTTTGCTATTCATTTATAGACAATTGCAAAGAGTAAATCTTTTTTAATATTATTAAAAGTAGTATATTATACGATTAATGTATATTGTTATATAAAACCGGTAATGTAGAGTATTCAATTTGAAACAGGACTTTCTTTAACATATCAAGCCTGCAATTGTGATGTTTTAACCAGTAATTATTTCGTCTCAAATAGTATTTTTTTCTATTAGACATTTTAGTTGCAAATGTTATTTAGAGAAACATTTTCTACTTTTAACATTATATATATATATACACATTCCACAGCTATACTTCCAATCCTAGAAACTGATTATTTTCTGCCTAAAATTGGAAAATCAATCGACCCTTTAACTCTATGTCGTAATTTCTTTTTATGTTCTTTCAAACTGCAGGAGATCGTTTAATTTGAATAAAAAAAGGCCAATGTCTTGCCTTCAGTGTGGCTGTTGACAGTCTTCCTCCGGGCGCCTTCCATAACTGTCATTCTCGCGATTCTCAAATTTTTTGCAGTTTCGAGCATATTTCATTCTGACAACTATTTATGCAGCAATCTTCAGAAAGTGAGAATTCAGTAAGTGAAACCATCCCATAAATCTCACGTCTGGTGTATTCCGATTACCAAGAAGATAAAAGAACAAACAAGAAAACGTTTTTTTGCCGTTAACTTCAGCGTAAATTCAAATTCTTGACTGCGTTTTTACACGGTAAGTTTTGACCTTAGAACTCCTACGGAAGCTAGAAATTCCATCTTTCCTCTTTTACTTACAAATAATTTGTTGCTTATTAACTTGACATGTCAAAGAGGCCATCTGTATGGTAAACAATCTTATGAGGTTGAGACACAAATCACTGTTGAAATTGATACTTGTATCATGATGGTAAAATATTCAAGAAGAAAAATTTGTTTACTTGGATAAATAAAGCTTCCGAGAATGTTAAACAGATGAAAAAGGAAAAACTACACAAGAAAGATAGTTGCACATACTGTTTACTTTTGAACTAATTAACTGACCTTGAGACTTGAGTGCAGTGCGTAAAATCTGTTCGATAAATTTATTTCATGAAAGTTTTTGAACATTAGTTTACAAATCATTTCAAGCAAATCCTTGATAAAATGAAGATATCCTGATGTCAAGAAAATATTGGCAAATGTCTAGGAATTTGTAAAGTTTTTCTTTCTAATATCGTACAAATCCAGTGTATAACACGCACCTATACTTTCAAGCAGCATTTTTTAATTTTTAGGTATATTCGTCGTACGCGCACCTCCCCCCTTTTTTTTAATGAAGAAACCTGAAATATATGTGTGCAATGCTCTTATGTTTTGAAGTCATTTAGTCTTATGTTTTAGTTTTATATTTGAAGTCATTTAGAAAAAAATAGTACATTTTTAGAACTATATATATACAACCCTTTAAGTTCATAATGAATGTCATTTCTTTTAAATATATTCAGTGTTTATATATATATATATATATATATATATATATATATAAGTATAAATTTTTCTAGGATCATCTTTTTTTATTTTTAAAGCTCTTAATTTTATACACGGCGTATAACATGCACCTGTAAATTTCGGTTATTTTTTGTGCTAAATGTGCGCATTATACGTCGGATTTTATGGTAAATAAAAAGTGCATGAAAATTCATTGACACATGCTGGCATATACGATTATGATTATCTCAGAATTTATATATTTGATCGTAGATGTAAAAATTTGACAGATAAAGGAACTTAGGAAATACATAAGAACAACATTGTGGTATTTTTAAACTCTTACTCTATTTAACAAAAGTCATCCAATAATCAAATGAAGAAATATTGCAGAAATAGCAAAAATAATATTGTTACAGAAGAAGCTTAATTCTCAAATAATATATGAGTAGTCTCTTTCATCAAAAATATGACAACAAAAACTACAAGAAATTGACACAATAAAAACTCTAAAAATATTTTTTTAAATGTTAGCAAACATGCAATTTTACCTAACTAAAAGTCATCAACTTTAAGAAAATGAATGTGTTGTTATAATAAAGGAACTGACATGGAACAATATCTCAAATGACTTTTCATCCTGACCTTACAAGGTGGAACGAATTAACTTGTTGTTAAATGAAGAGGAATTTGTCGTGCATCGTCAACACAAGGTCTTTTAACATTTAAGAAATAACAAAGAATTCGTGTTCAGGCTGAAGAAAAAGGACGAAAACTGGTCGTAATATATAAAATGTTAAATAAGTATTTTAAACAAAACTTTTTGTAAATAGCAAGGCATAAAAAGCTTAAATGCTTTTAGCGTCAATTGAATCAAATTAAAAGCTATCAATAATTATGGGGTACTAAAAAATTTAAAACACTAAACACATTAAAATTAATGTATTGTTTAAAACATCAAGAACAAAATTAGATTTGAAATCAAAATATGCATTTGGAAATAAAGTATGCATTTTTGGTTAAGAGAACTACAACAAAGAACCGTTGCAATAAGTAATTAACATTAAGGTTTTATCACAAATGCAATGCATTATATGCATATGAAGGAACAGGTAATGTTTCTGAATTTTCTCCAAATCTCACATTGAAACTTTTCGTAAACCTTTGACTGAAAAAATAACAAATAACTCTGAGGGATATCTGAAGGTGGCTGATTCAAAAAAGATAAAATCATGAAATGGCTAACATATTTTTTAGGAATATGTTGTATTTTCTTTAAGAACACATGACTAAAACTATATATTTTTGTAAAAATTTAAATCTGTGTGCAAAACTAAAAATAAATCGATGAAGTAGTATTTTAAGATTTGTTAAAACATTTAAGTCTTAAATCTTTGCAAAAGTTTCTAATTGCCTAGATTTATAAATTCTTAATTATTTTATGTTATTCATGTCTAAAAATATTTATAAAACTTAGTTAAAAAATTATTAAAAAATTTTTTAACCACCCTAAATAAATTTAATTCTAATGCTTATATAACACGCTTTACAAATTAACCCCAAGTTAATTATAATAAGTTTGTAGAAAAAAGACAAAAAAGTAATCCTCCTTTGTCTAGACTGAGAATTTCTCGTGATTCCAGCAGTCCCACAAACGAGTAACGTGACAGACAAATGAAGAAAAATTCCAGCTGAAACACGCACGAAATCTATAGGAAAAGGAAATAAGTTTCACATAAAATACGTCAATAATTTTTTTAAGGAAATGCGCTTGTTCTAAGTGTGTGAGATTATCATTTCTTTCATCATTCATCCCTAATAGCGGTTAACGAGGCGCGAAGGCGGTTGAAAAATAATCACTCCTCCTACTAACGAAGTCGCGACCTATTGCGTCCAGCATCTCAATTAAATCTGTCAGTTTCTTAGTGGGTGGAGTACAACACGGTACAACTAGATCGAGATTTTAAGACCTATTAAGGAAGAAAAGGGACGTTTTTCAACCAATCCTGTATATTTCCCTTAAGTTAATACCAAAGAAAGAAAGTAGTTTGTCAGTTATAGGTTATCGCTATAACTACAAGAAATTAAATAGTACAAAGTAAAATGTGTTTTTAGTATCTCAATGAAAACCCCTCAGTATCTTGACAGTGGAAGTATAATACCATACAATAACCATGTTTTTATATCTATTACCTCCTGCACGCACACACGCACACAAACACACACGGGGATACAAGTAAATAAAAATGTTGTTCTTTGCCGCTAACAATTAATAGAAAGTTTGCACCAACAATTTAGTAGAAGGAAGTTAGCTCTCTATATAAGGTTCTTAATTACGTCTCACTTCAAATCTTATTTGTAGATTCTAGGCTTCTATATTTTGAATAAAAACAACAACAAAAAATTCATGAACTGTGTGTGAAGCTTCTTCAATAGTTTCTTATAAAAGAAGTACATTTTTATCGAAACTACTTGACGGTTAATTGGTTTTGTGTATATAATTATGGGTTTTTTACATGATAAGCAGTAACAAACATATAAGCTATAACTATATATATTAGACTTTAAATTTTACTGGAAATTTAAATGCATGTCACTACATATCATTTTGTAGATTGATACAAAAATATCACTTTATAGACAATGTAATGGTGAAATATTATTTTACTTTTATATTACTAGATTTAATGACTTCCATATAAATGACTTTCTCCTTTCTGTTTTGGAATATTTAAAGATAACAAACAGAAGAAGATAAAAGGTATAAGCGTTTGGAATCAAGATTTTTAATTACTCCTGTAGAGAGAGAGAGAAGAATGCATAATTTTCACAAGCAATTAAAAACTAGTTTGACAGAATGAAAGGCAATAAAAAACAATCAAATGACATACTTAGTGAATAGTCACAATCAGAGAAACGAACCACTGAAACACTTTTGTTTGATATAAAGAGGAGTGTTAATTACCAAGACAAAACTGTTAAAATATTCATTATTGCAACATCTGACCTCAATAAGAAAGAAAAATACACAATTTGTCCTTTATATCTTCTTATTCTTATTCAAACCTTTATGACTGTGTGTTCTAGATACTAACAGATCCCCATGAAATACTCTAAAGACATAATTTTCATCTGGTTGTCAACTTCTCGTTTTTAGAGTATTCTACCTATAGTGTTATGTGGCATCTTGATTGTAAACAAGTGAGCATTGGAGAGTATCCAACTTCCACTTGTCTGTGGTACAATGCACTTGGGCATAATGTCAACGTCTCGAGAACCCACTCCCCACATGGCTTTCAGCACTTTATTTATTACATATTATTGAATGCTTGGAAAGGGACAGATTTAGCTCATTTCTTTTGGAACACTCATTTTCCGTGAAACACTAGGCGTTTCGCCAGGATCCATTAGACACCCTTCCCTACTAATTGCAGTGAGCTATTGTAAAGTTTTGAAAAGGACCCTATAAAAAACAGGTAAGGACTCCGAAATGTAGGATTGCTATTTGAAAAGAAATGATATTACACTGAGTTATAAGAAACAAAGTAACGTATAAAATGAGAGATTAGGAGATAGGAAAAACAGTTTTCAGTCAATTCATTGAAACAATTTAGGTATGAATTATGCTAGATGTTTGCATTTATATAAGGCAGGGGTGGGAAAATAGGGGCTCACCAAGACAGTCAGAAAATCCACCTTGAACCGAGATTATCTGTGTTAACTTGCAGTCTGTGATGAGAATTTCAACAAGCAATCTTCCTCCTTATTTCAAAAAAAAGTGTAGAAAAGTGTTAAAGGGTACATTTGCATCATGTACATTTGCATGTACAAGGGTACATTTGCATCAAGCTGATTCTAAAAATAAATGTGCTTGCAGCTATAGATGATATAGAATAAGCACAATAAATATATAGAGTAAAACTGCCATTGATTTTTATTTATAACTAATATTTATTGATTTTTTATGATACAAGGGGTATGTTACCTTTTCTGAAATGCAAAGTTAACTAATGAATGCAATCATTTTTAAAAAGGTGCAGCCCTTCGGTATCCTTCACTTCTACAATGTGGCTCTCGAACCAAAACAATTGCCCACCCTGATATAATGCATACGAAATAAAGTGGCTAACTCAGTTGTTTGGCTTCTTTTGTCAATTTCGTAGAAGATAACTTTTTCAAGGATAGATAAACTACGAAATGAGTTATTACATAGGTTTTTATATCTGCTTGCTCATCATTTATTGCAGCCAGTGCCAGTTTATTCATTGGGCGCTTGGGGTGGGGGCCCAGAAGGGCCGGGATAAACTGGACTTATACAGATTTTCTGGTTATAAATTTCGATTCAACCAGTACCAAGGGGGTCTGTAGATCTTCTGCGCCTAGGGCCCGAAATGAGCTTAAATCGAGACTGATTGCAGCATTGAAGTATTATGTATTAGTATGAGTTTTATGAGTATTCTCATTTATATAGTAAACCAATGGTGCAGCTAGCTCATAGTAAAGCAAAACACATCTCTTGTCGATGCATATTCCTGTACGACAGGGGTGGCGAACCTTTATGGATCAACGTGCCATATTTTCAAAAGAAATGTTGAATGAAGTACAGACGTTCTTGCAAATAATTTTGACTTTCTATTATTGGGAAAATAATGAAGCTAAATGCTAACAATTCAAAACTCTTTTTACTACGGGAAAAAATACATTTTGCACTGTATCGTAGTAAATGTTTTAGTTATACGTGTAAATTAAATTAAAGTAACATTAACGTGGCATCTGTTGCTGCAGATTAGGTGACAAATAATTTATATTAGAATTGTAAGGCGTTATACTTTTAGCACATAATGCACGTCGAATAGGAGTCATCTGCCAAACGGTTTCTAAGCGAGTCTTAATGTTATTCATTTCTGAAAATTATGACTCGTAGGCATAGGTAAAAGAAAATATTGTTAAAATTGCCAGCTTATTCAAGCAGTTAAATGTATCTGGAATTTAATTCCATTTTCCCTAAATTTCGTTACTGGCATTTTTTCTTATATTGCTTGATAATCTTTCTGTTTCAATCCATTCTTACTTTTTCCCTGTTTCAATAAATTTTTGAATCCATATTGAACTAGATTGGAAATCAATCAGTTGCATTTCAAATTCTTCAATTTCCAATTAACCCAATTAATTGGGACAAGTTCAGTTTATCAAATGAAGTCACATTAGGGTCAATAATAACATAATAAGGTTTGTTCGTAATACTTCATAGTGAACTTTGTTATTATGAACTAAAATGCAAATCGTTTTGATCGGTGGCGTGCCCAAAATATTGTGTCACGTGCCAGCAATGGCACGCGCGCCATTGGTTCGCCATCCCTGCAATATGATCTGGATTCGAACTCCATTCCTCACTATTTGCTATGAAGAAGTAACCAGACATCAAGTAATTTTTATTTTTACTCGAATGTATGCCATTTGGATAGATTTTGCCCATAAATATTAGGCTCTTTTTACGGTCGCATGAGATTAAAAAAAAGCAATCTGATGGATAATTTTCAGTTCTTAAGAGTTCAAAAAAAGCATATGAATAAAGTTTTTAAATCAGTTAAAATACTTTTTTACACTACAATTATCGGAAATTTAAAATAACATTTAAAAGCCCATCCTATTGCAATGAAAGAATTCGGATGCTTTAAAACTATTCCGGTCTTGGTTTTCACGAATCTGCGAAATCATAAATAAATCATTTCGAATTTCTCTCACAAAATACGAGATGCTAGAGTTATTGATTCCATTCCATGTATTTCCGAAATGCGAATACGAATTTTCATTAGAAGTCACTGAGTCCTTTTGAATAAAAAACTAGAGAATTTTTTACAAAGGAGAGATAAAAAAAAACGGAGGAAAGAAACTGTTTCCCGTAGTTTGTGGTTTTGTCCAAACGTAATTCATTCTGATCCTTTGGCCTAAGTTCCGCGTTGATTCAATTGCGCGCCATGTTGCGCAGAGCGGAGGGGGCAACGGAAGAAAACGTGGGCGAATAGAAGGGGTGCTTCGAGAATCGGACGTAATAAAAGCAGATCTCCATTCACGTCCCTTATCCTTTCACACTCCCGCTATTCATCCTTTTTGGAAGAAGCCCTCTTCTCTTTCTCAGCTTCACTGAAGGTCTCTAAAGTAAGATTCCACCTTAGTTTATGTTTTTGATTGACTTATTTTCCTTTTTGAAACTCAAGGTGATTGCTTAACGTTTTTGTGAAGTTCCATTTTTGTATGTATTCAATTACTTAACGTGTTAACTACGCACTTTATCATTATTTTGATAGAGACTCATATTTTTCAAAAGATAAGTCTGATAATCTTTTATTCCAATTGTTATCTCGAATACTTAGCTTTAATTAAGTTACAAGCTGATAGAATTATCGATTTTCTCAGTTAAAAATAGAATCCCTGATCCGGAGCTGGGAGATGAGCTCACATGTTCCTCGCCATATCAGCTGCCTATGTTGTGTTGCGCTCTGAAGTGATGACATCTATTTATGTTTATTTTCGAATATATTTTCTAAGAACTTAAGTATTTTATAGTTTTCTCTGCAACTGCATGTGAATGAAATAGTATACAGCTTTATTATTTTAGTTGGGTTTTGATTTGAATTTTTCATAACAAGGCGCGTTGAAGCTGCGCAAAGGTCGTAATTTTTAGGAGGAAGGATTAACATGGCCGTTATTGCAATTTGGGTTCAATTTTTTAAGCAATTATATAAAAAAATGTTTTCTTTGGTATGAAATATACATAAGTTTGTGTAGAAATTAAAAGAAGTTTGTAAGTTAAATTAATTTTTCATTGTCATATTTCTTTACGTTCATAACGACTTGGCATGATATTCTACTATAAAATGGAGTTACGTAATAAATAAATAAAATGCATAAAGTTTCGAAGAAACTTTCATAAATGTTGTTTATATCACTTTTAAAAATTGATTTTATCAAGTGTTTTTAATTACATAAGTTATTCCTTTATTGATTTTTATTCAAGTGATTTCTTTAATTACATAGTTTATTTCCTAACAGAGAATTAGTTTAAATAACCACTTAAAGATTTTTCTATACAGTTATATTGTAAAATGTTCTGCATTCAATTCTATTTTTTGAATCAATGTATTTAATGTAAACACGAACCCCTTTTTTGAATATAAGAACCCTTAGAAATTTGCATGAAATGCTCCACAATCAAAAATGAGTTTTCGCTAGTTATTTGAAAATAAATGCTTAAATCAGCAAATTTTTAATTTTGAGTATTTTTGTTGCGTAAAGGTTTATATAATTCAAGAAAAATAACGCTTTATAACAAATTGAATACATTAAATTGTTTTTAAATTCAGTGATTTTTAGTCTAATGGACATATCCTCGTTAGATATATAGTGAAATCTTTAGTTAATAATATTTTAAGCGTAATTTGTTTCGAATATTTATTCCTATTTTTAATCATGCCTGTGTTCAACCAGTGCGCAAAAATTTCTTTTTTATTATTTTGTTTTAAATTTCAATGGTAAATTCGGAATATTTGTGTAATATCTTATTGAATAGTAAAGATAAGAAAAAAAAAAGTTAAAATTTTTGAAAAATCTGTTACCTTAAATCTTTATTAAAATATACGATTTCATATTCCGTATGGTAAGTATGGATTTTATATTTCATATGGTTCAAGATTTTATATTTTAGACCAGTAGTACTCGTACTCAGGGGTACGTATATAACACCACGAACTAAAATCGTACTTTCAGTGATGGCTTAAATAAATATTTAATGATACATTTTAATCAATATTGTAAATATGAATGTAGAATTTTTTTTAAATATCACACAATGAGAACAATTAAATTAATTGCATTAAACTAATTCTTAAAAAAATATCTCAAATTATAAAGTAAAAAGTTATTCTTTAAACAAAATACAAATAAAATATTTTGTTATAAATATGAAAACACATTGCATGTGTTAAATAACGTGAGAGAGTATCCTTTTTTTGGAGACAATGTTATCGAGTTTCAGTTTTTTTTTTTTTTTTTTTGCTCATTACTCCTTCACTAAAACACTTAATTTTGATCGAATATTTCCACGTTGTACAGACCGGCGGGGGGGCCCCAAATTCGCGGCCCGCGGGCTACATGAGGGCCAAAACGAACATTTTTGAGGCCCGGCCAATATATTGGTACACAATAATATATAATAAAATAAAAAAATCTCCTACTAGGAAAGATAGTAGCAGAAAACAGATGTCAAGTGTCAGGACGTAAACATGAAATTTTCCTTGTTTATTTATATATGTTTAATATAACGTATTACTCGAAATAAACCTGTTTCTATGAATATTGACTTTTTATGCGACCCGCCTAAAGTTAAACACTGTTTGTTTGGCTCAAGTTAGCCTTTGAGTTTGAAACCCTTGTTGTACAGCGTTATTATTTTAATTGACTAAAAGTTATTATCAAGGAAGAGTACAGATGAGATATAATCTTAGAAATGTTACATAAACTTGAACAAGAAATTTTGTATCACGATAGTAAAATTAAGTTCACGATAGTGAAGTATAATTGAAATGCCTAAATACTATTTTCAGTTATTAAGTCAAGCTAAACAGCTGCGATAAAACACGACAAGCATTTCTTTTTATCTTTCAGTTTTATCTTTAATAGTTAACTCATGACAACTTAAGTGAGTTATATGTTCTTTCATGTACAGTTGTGAGATATTAGTGAATACTAAAGCCGTAACGATAGCTTCAAGTTATTCTAAGATCACAAATACGATATTAATAGCCCTTTTACGTCTCCACAATAAATAAATATTCATCCTCATCATTTTCGAAAAGGATAAAGTAGTTTGAAGGAACGTTTATTATCTGAGAGAAGGCGAACCGCTGTTCGCCTTAAAAATATGTGTGATCCCAGTGGTACTTCTTCAAAGAACGCGTTTAAGCAAGGCCAGAAATGAGCCAACTACAGTCATCTATCAAACGATCAACAAAATAGAAGTAACATGGATGACGTTTAGTGAGCAATTACAAAAGAGAACTTTCCAAACAAATGACAGTTTTTATCTTTACTTTTTATTTCCGAGCACTTTGTCATATGTTTCTGCTGTTTGACGTAGACTATGTGGGTTAAATCTCAACACCCTGAATTTAAGTGACCTTGATTTCATTCGTCCGTGCTTGGCTTGTCAGTGGGAGACTCCGGAACCATTTACAATGAGCTCAGCTTTCAAACGGAACCATTTGTCATCTCTAAGTTGGCTGAGTTGAGTGGCAGGGACCAAGTTGATTCTCCCCGTAATTAGATTTCCAACATAATCACCTGTTACCTTGTTCACACTTTATATACAAAACTGACGGGAAGGGGAAAACCCTTCAGGAAACTAGATTTTCTCTGGAACTTATCTTTTGAGTTATCTCGTTGCAATCTTAGGCTTCAGTTGATTTGCTGACTTTCAGCTTGGACTTGCACTAGTTGCGCAGTTGGATCCATTTATCTTTTCTAAAATTTTTCATTCTGCCAATCGTAAAAGAACGGTTGCGAGGATTTAATACTTCTCTCTCTCTCTCTTAATTGTGCAATTTGATTAAAATCTAGTGATCAGAAAGTATGAAGACAAGTGCTTCACGAAAAAGAAAATTGAAACTGCAGTTTATTTTTTCAGAAAAAATATCATGCGTAGTGTTGAATAGTAAACTTATATGAATGCACTGAATGGACTTCCTAAAAATTTAAAAGATTAGTAATTGCTATAAACACAAACCCACGTTAAAGAATACATTTTCATATTAATGTCTAATTTTAGAAGTTTTATTTTTAATTTCAGCTATTATTTCACTATATTTTAAGAATAAAAATGAGGGAGGAATCAACTAAAATAATATTGGGAAATACCTCAGTTTTATAGTACATGAAGTTGTGTTGTAATATTTTCATTTCTACAAAAAAGGAATTAATATATCTCATTTTGAAATTAACCTTGTATCCATTTTATTCGAACATAGACTTGTTTCCTGTTTACGGGTTAACTGACCTCTTAAGGTTTTTATACTGATGTTGAAATTGTTTACCTGTGAGATTTATCGTTATTTTAACAATCTCTTTCTTTCATCTTAACTTTATATTGTTGAAACTCAACATGTAGGGATGAATCGGAAACGTATATTATAGAACCGCGAAAATAATAAAATGTAGTTTGCTTTAAAATCGTAACTTGTGTTTCTCATTCTCTTTATATTATTTAACAGTACAACAGATAATTTTTTTTCACAAATAGTTCAACAGAAGTGCCCTTTATCTGTGCATAACAATTTAAAAACAGAGACATTTTATTTACGAATTAGCTATCAACTTTCGATGTAGATCAGTAAAATAAAAAACAATTTAAAAATAAGCTTAAAGAACTTAATTTCATAAAACTACTGAAATGTAGCAAAGTTAAAATGTGAAAAATAAATATTTTTCAAAAATCCCTAAGTATTTGATGTATTAAAATACTTATTTGCTAAAAAAATACTTAAAGAAAGCTGTAATTAAATAGTTGCTCAATAAAATATTTAGAAAAATACATTAAAAGAGAGAGAGAGACATTCCACACACACAC
>BMAV01005284.1:205669-216213 GCA_019973955.1 Trichonephila inaurata madagascariensis
TCACTTTTATGTATTTATATTAGTCTCAAAATCTGATTTTTCTAATACATCTCAGTGATACTATCGTCTTTAATATCAGCAAATGATGTTTTTTAAATAATTCATCATTTGTTGATATTAAAGACGATAGTATCACTGAGATATATTAGAAAAATCAGATTTTGAGACTAATATAAATACATAAAAGTGAATTTTAACACTAATAAATGACTAAAATCACTTTAACTTTATTCATAAAATTCGACAACTACACAGGTAAAAGAGCACATAAGAAACAATCTTATCAGGGGCATAGCTACCACCGTATCAGCCGTACCAATGATACGGCCCCCCAAGGCTTGGGGGCCACCAAACGAGTAAGCAAACGATCGCAAAATGTTCTCAAAATCGCCTCTAGAAAGGCACCCAAGGAACTTTAATTCAGGGCCAACTCAGGGCTAGCTACGCCAGTGAATTTAATGCAATTCTCTACGTTTTATTAAATACAGAGCATTAAAAGCACATATAATGCATACAAAAGTACGTACTTTATAAGAGTTTTTGGAATATTGACTAAATCTACTAATTGAAGAATATTATAAGCAGAATTTTTAAGGTATCCAACTACCCTAAAATCATGATTATTTTGAAAAATTGACAAATTTTTCTTATGATTTTATTTTATAGGCCATCTTATTATCTTAATAAAAATACAAGTTTTTTATTTTCCATTCACTAGATCAAAAACTACAGGTGTTTTAGTAAAAGCAGATGCCATAACTTTTTACACAAGATGTCAAACTTTAAAACGCGTTTTACTAGAAATGTGTTTTTTTCGAAAAGCTCAAACGGGGACGGCGATTGCTCAAAAAGTTTTGAAAATAATTTAATGAAATTTTTTGAATATGTTCTGTATAACAGTGGAAGTATTTTGACCTTCAGGTTTATCAATCACTGTTTTATTACAAAATTATCAGTTCTTTATGTGAATATAATCGCTGTTTTTTTAAGCAATTTC
Source organism: Trichonephila inaurata madagascariensis (assembly GCA_019973955.1). Classification (NCBI taxonomy): domain Eukaryota; kingdom Metazoa; phylum Arthropoda; class Arachnida; order Araneae; family Nephilidae; genus Trichonephila; species Trichonephila inaurata. The sequence continues at coordinate 206,667 of BMAV01005284.1, forward strand.
ATATAATCACTTAGTTAAAGTGCTCTAGTTTTAGTAAAAATTAAAATATCTCTTATCCTGAAAGTCATTTCAAACATGAATAACAAAGTAACGCATCAAAATTGAAAAAATGAGAATTTGTTCGTAAAATTTTTGCACAGAACGGGCCTCGTTTATGTAATTTTTTGTATATTTTCACCAATTTTTTCCCATTTTAATAATAAAATTTTTTTTTTCTTTTTTCAATTTTGAATTTTTCACTTAAAATATACTAAATAAATCTATAAGTCACAAAAATATGCCCATATCTCCATTTTCTGGAAAAAATGGAGATATGGGGATTTTTTTGTGATTTTTAGATTTATTTAGTATGTTTTAAGGAAAAAAATCCTAAAATTGAAAACAGAAAAAAATTTATAGCTATTAAAATGGGAAAAAACTGGTGAAAATGTACAAAAAATTACATAAACGGGGCCCGCTCTGTACAAAAATTTTATGAACAAATTCTCAATTTTTCAATTTTGATGTGTTTCTTTGTTATTCATGTTTGAAATGGCCTTCAGAGATATTTTAATTTTTACAAAAACTAGAGCACTTTATCTTAGCTGTTATATGAAATTGTTTAAAAAAACAGCAATTATATTCACATAAAGAACTGTAAATTTTGTAATAAAACAGTGATTGAATAATCTGAAAGTCAAAACACTTCTACTGTTATACAAAACATACACAAAAAATTTCAGCAAATTTTTTCAAAACTTTTTGAGCAATCGCTGTCCCCGTTTGAATTTTTCGAAAAAAAAACACATTTCGAGTAAAACGCATTTTAAAGTTTGGCACCTTGTGTAAAGTTATGGCATTTGCTTTTACTAAAAGACGTATAGTTTTTATTCTAGTGAATGGAAAATAAAATACTTGGTATTTTTATTAAGCTAATAAGATGGCCTATAAAACAAAATCATAAAATTTTTTTGTCAATTTTGAAAAAAATCATGATTTTAGGGTAGTCGGATACCTAAAGCAAATTATTACGAAGCCTAAAGAAAATTTTAAAAAGAAAGCAACGGAGTTGTGTATATGGACTAGATTCGGTGCCTAAGCTTTTAAAATTAATGATATTTTCTCCCCGACCCTGAGCCGTATTTCTTATCACTTCGGAATTTATCGAGATTCCAAACCATTTTATTCCATTTCTCACCCTCTACTTCTTTCCGACCTCGCATTTCCGTGATAATCCTTCAGAATATTTTCAAGTCCTAGGAGGCTTGTTCTTTTTCCCACAGTCTTGGAAGAGAATCGTTTATCATTTAAACTGATCCCCGCTCCGAATCCCCCTCAAGAGGGAAGACACACAAGTCCCAAACATGTGTTACTCGAGCCCTGTCTTTGTTTTATGAATGACAGGTGTTTTCCTTAGATTTTTGTCTCTGTTTCTGCTTCAAGTCGTCTCGCTAATCGAACCGACTTGAAGTAGACGTCCTGATCGCGTTTTGTTTTTTAACGAGGAATTGATTATGCATGGGAAAGTTCAAAGTATGCTATATTTTTGTTTTTTCGTTCAGTGAATGATAACAGGAATCCTCAAGGTCAATTTATTAAAAGAAAACATTTGATTAGAATTTGGTTGGTAATTAATGTCACTTGCTTAAAGATATAAAAGGAAATTCTCGACTTCACTAAAACGACTTCTGCATGTATTAACTTAAGTACTATTTAAATTTTTTGGTTTCAAAATGCATACATTGTATTTCAATTACATTCGACAATGGATTGCAGAAAATTTTAAAGTTATGAATATCACAGGTAAAGTTTTGTATAATTGCTTCACATAATTTGCTTCGTTTTGTTCGTACAGTATGCGTACTCTAGTAAGAGTGTTGTTAAAATGTTTGTTGACTGAAATTAACAAAAGGATTTGAATTTTAATTAAATGTAAGAATTTCAAATTAAAAACCATTTCTCAATGGTTATAACAATCATACATAAAACGAGTGTATATTATTTTCAGACTTTGATTTTTTAACATAAATTTATACAATACGGAATCAAATACTTATAATTCATAATAAACATTTTACATATGTTTTTAAGTGATAAAAATAAAGCAAATTTGAGGACGATTTTAATTTTAAACTTTCTAAAGTTTCAAAAGTATTTTGTGTATTTAAAGACTTTAATATGTTTGTATATTTTTTTGATGGTAAAACTATATTTATATGTTAATATCAATTGTTATTTAGTAGTAGGTCTGTATATTTAAAGAAAATATCATTCGCATTTCATAACACATATTTTCAAAAAAATTCTTGAGAATGAGTTTAACATGAGAAAGTTGCTTAAAATGAATTTAACAATTCAAATTATTACTTCATTTTTCATTGAAATGTAAGAGACATAACACCAGAAGCAATTGTTTGCAAATTATGCAAAATAAAAACAGCATGACATTGTAATATGTTTCAAAGTGAACACAAACATGACCTATAATTTGAAAAGATACATTGAGAAATATCTCTTTCTATTCAAATTTAATAAATTAGCCTTTGCTTGCAACAACTTTACTCGTACACTTTGTAAAATATTTAAACTTTTATATGTATTTTTAACTAGCAAAGCTATCTTAAAACGTAACTATAGTTGATCATTTTTTTTATTTTAATAAATTTCATTTCGCATTTACATTTTTAAAGAAAGTATTGCAAAATTCCGTTTCCATCAAATGTAGAAAAGCTCATTTCGTCACAAATGCAAAATATAATAAAACTATAGGGAAACAAAGAGCAAAATAAAAATGTCGATGCTATTCAAAAATCTAGCAAATTTTTAAACTTGAATGAGGTATATTTCATTACAAATGCATGCAACAATTTATGCGCAATAACTTATTCCAAAAATATCTATTGAAATACAGTGGCACATAAGCACGAACGATTCTTCATTTTAAAACCTGAAAACTATTTGACATTGAAATCTGAAATGTAACACAAAGAGAGTACCAATTTTCTGAAGGAGAAAACAAAAAAGAAGTACAATTTCTGTTTGTTTGCTTAAGAAACCATTTACATTGAAATTGAAAAGAAAGAAGGCTCCTTCATATTAGAAAAAAATGTTCAGATACCTTTGTCCTATTTCAAATACAGAAAGAGGCGTCAGATTTGACACGTATAACGGAATTTTTCGCTTGATGGGGAAAATTTACATATACCCCGCCCGGCCTTATTCAGAGCGACGTGTGACAAAGAAATAACAGCAAGTTTGCAACACTACCTGGAATAAAAACATCAGATCAAATGAATTCATTAAGTCTGACCCATTTCTAGTTTTTTTGATTCGTAATCAGAAGACGCTACATAAGAAATCTGAGGCATCTTTGCAGGTTTCAGATTTGAAACAAAGTTTCAGTTTTTGCTTCTAATTTACCATTGGAATCTATAGTCATTTTAAATTTTTAAATAATTTTTTTCGCAAAGAGTACCTATATAGAAAACCTTACTGATTTCAAAATACTATAAAATGAAAAACAATAGGTAAATAAACAATTATTATTTTTGTAGAAAATTAGTTTTTTGTTCCAAGAATGAATAATCTTTGAAATTTTGTGGAAAGACACATTCGCCAGCCATTAGAGTGGCAAAAGGTAACGATATTTTATACATTTCGTAAGAACACTTCGACATTAGCATATAGATTTGGAATGTATGTATATGACGGGTCCTATTCGCTTCTGTGACTAATCCTCTGGGAAAAAATATTTCTTAACTGTTGATGTTTATAAAATCTCTTCCCTTGGAGAAACCGTGGTTTATGTTAATTTGAATGCCATTGAAACTTTAGCAAAGTGAGTGTAGGAGTTAGTCGTTAGGCTGCTATTAAAATTAGATTAGCAAAGTTACTATCTAAAATCTTTGGAGTTCTTGAAGAGAATTTTTGGTTCGGGAATATCAAGTTATACCAGACAAGACTTGTGTGTCTAGCGCAGTTACATCGTATCACAATCAGATAAGTGACATAATTATTTGTCTTAGAAATTTATTATAGCGATTAAACTGACTACTCTCTCGATTTATAATATTTCTTGGTAGTAAATTGAAAGAATAATAAATATATTGCTTTTATAATAATAGCTGATCATTCGGTGTCCCAAACTTCACCAGTGAATGCAAGATCGCGGCATGTATACCATTTTTTGTACAACGTTTTTAAGATTTAATTTAACCTTTAACTGTCATGGATGGTGAATTTTGTCACACACCTTTTGTGGTACAATCAAAATACCGTTTCTGTGAAAGTAAGATAAAACGAGCTCCATTTGTTAAATTTCTCTAAGCTTTATTTGAACTACATTATCTTCAGTCTCATAAAAATAAATGAATTAAATTTTAGAAAAATCGATTTCATTTCAATGTTTTATGTTCATAATGAAAAAAAAAAAAATACGGAAAGAAGAATGGTAATAGATGCAAGTTTTGATCGTGTAACAACATATATTTAAAGGTTAAAAGAAAATGATGAAATAAATTAATAGAAATTCAATTTGAAATGCAATTTTCCGTAATTTAACTTTAAATAATGTATTCTGCAGTACTTTTTTATCACTGAATTTTAAGAGTAATTTTTTTTGCTCTTACGTACCTTTCATGTTGATTTCCACAAAAACACAACAATAAATTCCAGGTATGTTGTGAGTATTGAAAAAAAAAGAGAGTTATGTTTTAGCCATAGTCATCGCCTAAAAGGACATCCTTTAAAAGACAAGTCATTCAGGTGAATAACGCTTTATTTCAGTAATTTATTCAGTATCATGTGCTGCGTAATGAACGGTTGATATAAATCAAAGCTTGGGTGACATCAGTTCTTATTTACGCCCATCTCATTTTGGTTTCGATTGCAACTTAATTACGTAATTTCCTGAAAGTGTGACGGATCACATAATGGACAAAATCACTTAAAGACTAGACCGAAACGGCAAAAAGTTCTTACGAGCCAAAGTAATTGCATCACGTGGGAAATCTATGGGTGTATGGGTTTCCGTATAAATATGTAACAAGTCATTGCCAGAAAAAAATCATCCTTGACCAATAAAATTGCGATGACAAATTCTACAGAAAGGACATGTGCTTGTTTGAGATGAAAAGGATGTACAAATTTGTCTTTTGTGACGCTGAATGATTATACATTATGCTGGTATTAAAATCAGCGTTGATAAATATTTATGCCCGAATTGTCCTTATATAGAAGCGAAATAGAATTTGAGAATCTGGATTTGGAAGAATTGAATGTGTTTGTGATTTTGTCTTAAAGTTTAAATAATTTGTGTATATAGTGCTGTTGAAAACAATAATTTGCAAAAAATTAGTTAATCTCTCACAATAAATACCATTTCCGCAGTTGTACTTTTTAGTTAAATATGTGAAATTTTAGAATAAATTTAGTTGTTTTTGACCCCTTAATCGGGGTTTTACACTTAAGTCCTCTGAAATATGTTTGAAGAAAACTGATTAGAGAAATCCGGGTTTTCCTATTGTATTTGTAAGGTATGCGAAATTATTATTTTTATTTCGAAATGAACAAGTTTTGTATTGAGTTTCTGATTTCTAAGAAAATGCTTAATGTAATTTATTGCAAATAATAATAATTATTATTACAGAAAGAAATTAATTAAAAAAGTTATTGAGACAAGCTAATGAGAAAATGTAGTACAAGGGGAATTAGACATTGAAATTATGAATAAAAAGTAAGTACAGAAGAATATTTTTAATCCTGACGTACTGCTTAAGGTATCTGAGTACGTTCGGAACCGTGATTTTAAAAATGCTCATAAAGCAAAAATTTACATGATATTTAGTGTTACTTAGATTAGAATACATGTATAAAATTGTTTTAAGGAAATTTTGACAAAAAAAAGTATTTAAATACAATATTTCGGCAAAAAATTAACTTAGAATAACCGTTTTTCAAAATGTTCTCCTTTTGTGAAAAATACTTCTATTATAATAATATTTTGCCTGTACATAGCTCAGATCTCTGTACAGAGGCTCAACTATGATTTTTGAAAAATTCACATTATTTTCAGGGTTACAACCATTTGAAATATAATTATCGGCGTTTTTTTCTTAAACTTTCTCCCTCTGTTGTCGTAAAACATGGATAAACCCACTTCTAAGTTATATATTTCAAAAATTCTAGTTGAGCTTTTGTACAGAGGTCTGAGCTATATACTGACAAAATATTATTATAATAGAAGCATTTTTCACAAAAGGAGAATATTTTGAAAATGGATCATTCTATGTTCATTTTTTGTGAAAATATTGCACTTAAATAATTTTTTATTGTAATAATATTCTTAAAACAACTTTATATACATATTCTAATCTAAGTGACACAAAAAATCATAAATATTATCCATTTATACGCTTTTGCAAAATCACGGTTCCGAACGTAGTCGGATACTTTAACCTAAACAGTAGAAACACATCAAAATAAAAATATATTTTCAGACAGTTTTTCGTACATAAACGTATACAAATCAAAAATTTGCATAAAAGTATACTTAGGCAAGATATATACGATCCTCAAACTTGTAAACAAACTTTACATGTTTTAGTTACTGATGTGTTTTTCTAGGCTGTATTGAATTACAACTGAGTGCTTTTCTATAGTCAAGTATATGAGGTATCTGGGGCACTTTGTCTCCCTCTTTTGTCATTTTCGACACTTCTGATGTTATCTTTTCCTTCACTCCCGCATCGGGGAGAAGGACAATTTATAACTCGCAGACAAAAACTAAGCTTTGAGACGAGTAAGCACGACCGAAAACAATTTATAACATTTTATTTGAAAGGTATTTGAAGACAAACAAAATACCTTTTTAATTTTTTGCTGCGCTTTTTTTTTTCTAAGTCTTCTTTTTTTAAAACCAATCGAGCAGTCTTTGTTTATATGCTAGTTATTTGAAATTATTTTTAAAAGACTTATCGCTTGCCCTTTAACACAGTTTAAATCGTATTTAACATTTACTTAGCATTTTTTTTCGAAAAAGTAAATTCTCAATTGCTTAAACTATTTTGATATTGTTAAGCTTATTCGTACTTTATTGTCTTTCGTTTTTAAATTAGCATTATTTTACAATCTATCCTCCTGCACTAGATTTTAATTTATAAAAATTTTAACGTAAAATTAACACGTACTCCTAGCAGAATTATAATGGGAATAACTTTAAAAAGTGAAAAGAAAGTTAAGGCACCCAAAACATAAATAATATTTATTATATTTCCCAATAGAAATTAAAAACTAACTTAAACTGTTACAAATCCACAATCACAGTGAAATGAACACTAGGAAGAAATTTTTTTTTTGAATTGATTAAAACTAATTTCCTAACGCATCTAGCATAGTTGTTTGTACTAAGTTTTAAGTCTCAATTAATTTTTTTAAAAAAAAAACTAGGCTAGGTTTTGCCTAAATGCTTATACATACATATTGTGCGTGTGTAATAACCCTCATACACATATGTATATAGTGCGTGTGTATTGCAACTTTTCTCCAGTGGCGTAGCGAAACAAAAAATTATTTATGAAAAATATGAACTCAATAATTCTACGTTTTCCTAAGTTTGAATTGACTTTTTAAAATCCTTTTCTCACCGTCTGTAAAGATGGGGAGTCCCTGGTAAGCAGATTATAGTTAAACATTCGAAGAATGCCTTCACTAAATGTACGAGAACCTTAACTAAACATTGAACACATTTTCAGACAGAAAAATATCTTAATCTTCATGAAAATCTGCAACGTTGTAATTCATATATCTCTGTTTACAATATGTATTACGTTTTTAAAATTTCAAAATATTCAATAAATAAGCATTTTTTTTTGTTTTAACATGTAAAGAAATAACATTTAGCATTTACGGTATAGGAAAAAAAATGTGGAACACATTTCATATCAGAAAAAATGGATCAAATGAGATAAAAATGAATAGTGTGATGTAATATGTTGCACTGTATGCGATAGAGAAGCCAGAATATAACATTAATCTTGGAATACTTTAATATTTGAAAAATATTCCGAATTCGGATCCTGTTCTTTAAAATTATGTGAAAATAACCACTGTCTATGAATTGAGAATCTGACTCTTTGCAGTGGAAAAACATTCATGCAAATAAAAAATTGTTTCAGTTCTAAGATTTATTAAGATACGACCTATATAATTTGTCAAATTTAGTGTTTTAGAAATTAAATTAGCGCTTCTTATTGAATTAAATTAGAAAATTATTTATTTTACTTCGCTTGCTGCATATGGGAATCTAGAATATTCATCTACATTTTTTATTAAAAAAAATATGTTAATTTGAATGTCACGAGAGTTTAATATTCTAATCTTGACTGGTCTTTTCTCTATAAATATTTCTAACTGTAGAGAGAAAATATAAAATAGTTTCCTGAAGTAAAGTGGGGTTGTTTAAAAACAATAACTATAACTCAGCACATAAAAAGTACAAAAATGCCTCCGAGACAAAATTTTAAATTTCACTGAAATTTTTTAAAACTTTCTTTATTTACAGTGTCTGGGAATATTATTAATTTAAAAATATTCATTAATGTATCCCTTACTTTAATTTTTTGTTTTACTGTCTACACTCTAGACAGATATTGCTCTTAAAATAATAATCTCTCTCTCTGTGTGTGTGAATATAAGAATATATTTTTACTATATTACGTGGATGGAAAAATTAAGCTTTTACTTCTAAAGAAATGAACCATTGTCTTCAGTTCATGAATAATTTAAAATTGTCTTAACATTAAAATCCGGAATTACAAACTGATACCTGTATGCTTCTAAGATTGTTCAGCCTTCAAACTCTGCATCTCAACATATTAGAGTGTATAATATCAGATTAACTTCTTTAACTAGTTCTTAGATTAAATCTCTGTAATTTCACACTAACTGTACAGATTTTTATCGACTGTGATTGTAATCTAAGATTAAAAACCAAGCAAATGTAAACAGTAAGTCGTAAAAGCGTTTATACATTATGCTAATTCTCCAATTATGTTCACCTTAAGTTTTCTTCTTTAAGCTATTTTCTTTGTTTACCTTCTTAGAAGAAATGAATCAGCAATTTTTCTGACCAATCTGAGTATGATAAATTATTAACCAATCCAAGATTGCAGTACAAAAATAGAATTGAGCAAGCCAAATGAGAGAAAAAAAGCATAATTCAAATACTGATTTTTAGTCATAATATCGAAGAGTATTTAACAGTTTGTTTTGAAATCATTCATCTTTTTAGGTAAATATGTCTTGCCACTTATATTCATGGACAACCTTTGCTAATGTTTATGCAAGGATAGACTTATTACCATGAAAATGATGTGCAGACAGAATCTTATCGAAGAGTTTTCAAGAAATGACATCATATGTAAAGTTAGAATGAGTGTGGATGAATTTAATTCCTGTCATAAGATTAGAAATTCTTCGGTTATTAAATTAAGCATTTACTAGTTATTATGTAACTAAATTTGTCGCAAAAGAGCTGATAACGAATACTCAGTGGCGCACACAAGGGGGG
>BMAV01005284.1:216313-262344 GCA_019973955.1 Trichonephila inaurata madagascariensis
AGTATATAGTACGTATAATTTAATTAAGTATTTGTTATTAATGATTAATTTCATTAATTAATGCTATAATTATTTATTCAATAATTAGCTTTTTACTGTTTTTTGTTCCTGAAAATCGACAAAATCAAAAGGAGCATGATACAAGAATGGTGGACTTTCAGCCCTGGACACCCCCCTTGAAAAATTACTGTGTGCGCTACTGCGAATACTTATATATATATTTCATCTGAAATACCTCTCTCATTTTATTTTTAAAACACATATGAAAATCTCTGAACTGTATTAAAGGTATAGAACTGTTTCAAATAAAGCCCATAAATACAAAGTGTTAAACCTTAAATTCTTTAATCTATAGTATTTTCGGTTTTATGATAAAATTAGTGACTGCTGAATTAAAAAGGAAGAGTAATAGTTTGTGTGGATGTGCTCTAAAATCATAAAAACTCCATTCGTTACATTAACAGTTGATAGAGGAAATGATTTCGCTTTTATTCTTTCAAAAGTCCTCTGAACTTATTAGAATGAAGGTTAATATGCGTGAGAAATGACAGCTTGACTACCTTGAATAAGTTCAAGGTAGTTAGGTCATTATCATTTCTATTGTATTAAGAGGACTTTCCGAACCACCAGCGGTACACACCGTTTGATGTCAATTTATTACCGTATCCGATTACTTATTGGGCATATCAGATGCAGAATTACAGATAGCTATTCGTTCCTATTTTATGTCCTGAACTCATAACGCTCCGGTAAGCTAAATTCATTAGATATTCTGAGTCATTGCAAACGTGCGTTGTCCTTTGTCAAATGTCCCCTATGCGTCACGCTTCACTTTCGGCGATTTGTATCTCCCGTCCATGATTACTAAAGAGAGCAAATGCGGCTTTTACAAATGAGAAGTACCCGAAGCACAATGCAATATACGTCCCTTGCTTTTATGGTATCCTCTCTAGTTTCCATTCTACCATTCCAGATGAACTTGCTGCCAATTTGGATGAACCCAGATCAGCAGGCGGTGAATAGTTGTTTTTTAGAGGAAGAGTAAAAGGGGAATTGGGCAAAGAAGAATAACTTTAATCTGTTTATAAGGTAGTATTCCTGTTATTGAATGTTATAAGAGGGGTATAAATCTTTTAGGTGCACTTAAGTATGTTTCAAAAAATAAATTTTGGTTAAATATCTGCTATCTTGCAGAGATCCATTTAAAGTAGAAATGTCATCGTTTGTTGAATTTTAAGTAGTTGGTGATGATGTTTTATGTATGACACACGTTTCGGAAAAGTGATTTGTCAAATAGATATGTATTTAAGTTATTTCACTTTTAATTTATTTTGAATATATTTATGCGAATTAAGACTTTCTAGGAAAGTTCACTAGACTAGTTTCAGACGATAAAAATTTTGAAATATTGAAAAACAAATTTTAAATACACAATTTGAAGATAGGATGAAAAAAGAAAAAGAAAGGAAAATGAAGAACACTACAGAATTAGATTAAAATACGTATTCTACTAAAAATACTTATTTATAGCTTGAATACATTAACATATTTTTAATTACTGAAGACAACAAATCATAAAGAGGGATTTTAAAAGCTTTTAAAAATGTGCTTATGAATGTAAGCTTGACTTTTATGATATATATCAGCAAATATGTGTCTTAAATCCAAACTTATAACTCCAGTATAATCTCTTTCAATATGATATTCAAACACTTTGTAATATAAGATGAATTTCTTCAAACACACACACCAAGGTCTTTTTTCACATATATTAAGAATATCCTACCCATGATATTGAAACAGGTAAATGTGTGGTCAGGAGAATGCAGATAAATACAATCTGGTACTGAACATGACCTTGTATTAATCAACGAAGGAAATCATTAATAGCTCTACTTTAGCTATGGAATAAAGATTAAAGTCGACTTAAATGTCGGAATCGGTTAACTTTACTTGAACTTTGGGGTTGAAGCTGACCAGCCAAGTAGGTCAGTGGGACGCATAGTTTCGTTACCTTTTAAAGAAACAACTTTTTCTGGCAAGAACAAAGAGCCGTGTGAGAACAAATATAAAGAGTTCGTTATCAAGGTACAACTTCTTAAAGGTGAAAATGTAATACATTTTTCTATGGATTGCGACATCTCCTCAGAAGAAATGTTATTTATCATAAGAGGCTGTTTAACTTGTTTATTGAGGATTGGAAGTTAATGGCTGTGAACTCATCATCGCATTGTGTACAATATGCAAATTTTCAAGCAAAAGTGTTGATATTTTCCCCCATATAGTTTCTGTGCACAGCCTTGAACGCAAGTATTTAAGAGTATGGGTAACGTCATTCCTTAACCTCTGTAGTAAATCTATACAAAAAGGAATTAAAATAATTATATGAAATATACTCATTATGTAGTAGAAAGAAACTGCAACTTGAAGTATTAGAAAATGATTAATATTGATAGCATATAATAATAAAATTGTTGAAATGATTGGTTGTGGAGTGTTTTTTAAATGTATTCGCTTTTTATTCCAATGTGAGAAAAACGACTTTAATACGCGCTTAATTTTTAAACATTTATTTTGAATAAACTTAGGGAGCTGTTTAAGGTAAACTTATACAGTTAAAAAACAATTTATAAATGGATTTGAGGCTCATGGTTATGGTTAAATTGCTTGGACAACGATGCCCCGTTGGCCATATTAAAGAGTTTTTTTTTTAGTTTTTAATGGATTAAATCTTCAAAAACAATTTTATCTTTCTCTTTAATTTTTAAGAATAAATAAGAATTTTGTTGAAATTAATGATTTTTTAAATTTTTATTTTCGGAAGAATTTGAAATATCTTATTTTTAAAATTGAGTTAATTTGTTTCCTTTATAAGTACTAATTAATCCAAATTAAACTACTTCAATTTTGTAAAAAGGTTTTTTTCTATATTTTTATCAACAAACTAAGAAACTTTTTTATGTTTGCGTGAAGTTTAATTTGATAATTTTGGCTAAAATACATTAAAATACGAGTACCAGTATTAGTGATTGTGTGGTTAGAATGAAAATTAATAACACATAAAAAAAAATGTTTTTTAGGTTAGTGTAATGATAGTAATTATACTAAAGAATCTCTCAACATGAAAAAAGAATCAAAAATTCATCTTTAACGAGTTCTTGACAAGTTTCTCTCCTTAAGAAAATAATTAACCCTGGAATAATGATACGTCTTGGTAAGAAATATTCATGTTAAAAAAGTTGTATTAAACAAAAACACTTGAAAATAGTTTACATTTCTAAATGGTTTTGACTTATAAACCGATGGCGCATTAGAGAATTCTTCTTGGGAGAGTTAACAGCTGAAAAATGATATACTTAACAAAACCTGGAAATGCTTCATATCAGGAATGTAACTGATATTTAGGTCACATTTTCGTTTTTACCTTTCGTTTCATTTTAAAATTAGGCACTTCTGATAATTATTGTCTCTTACGCAAAAGCAGTAGTTAATTTATAAATTACAACAAAAAACTGTGCAATTAGAAAAGTTAAGAAAAAGAAAATGTCATTTTTTAGTTTTTGTTTTCAAAACAAAACAAGACCATTTTTCTATGTGTGTTTTATGTTATCATTCGTGAAACATTTATTTGGATGCATTTTCTAAATTAAAAAAGGCTTAGATAAGCACAAGCCAAAATTTTTCATTTTTTTGTTCTTCAAAACACTTAATAGCATTTTCAATTTCAGCAATTATTCCTTATATTTATCTAGACTTTCGTATTTCGGTCCATGAAATTTACGGAGAATTTTGTTACATTTTTACACGTATTTTTTACATGATTCTTACAGTTATATTTCTTGTGTGTTGTGGTGAATTGTATTAAAATAAATTTTCTCTTAGTATCTTTTTATATAGTCACATACTTCAATAAAATTCATTGCTAAATATCTAGAAGCACAAAGCTAATAAAATTTAGAAGTACAAAACTTGGCAAACCATGATTAAGAACTTTATTTATCTAAATAACTTAATTTAGATTTTAAAAATAACTGTACAATACCAAACAATATAATTTCAAGTATAATTACCATATAAATGCCAATCAAGAAATTAAAATTTTTGCACTTTACATTATACCATATGACATTAAGTTTTTTGAAGCAGAATACCTTATACTTTCTTATGCCTTTTTACTGATTGTTTTACCTATCATTATGTATTTTGAATTTAAAGTTAAAAATTTTCAGAATCAATCTCTTTAAAATGATACTAAATATACAAAGAATTTTTAGAATTATTTTTTTATAATAAGATTTACTATAATAGAACTAACTTACTATAACAAAAACACGTTCACCGTAGCAAAACTACGTATTTTTCCTCTATGCAGAAAGTTTTACTTAAAGTGTGTAGCAAACTTCGAGTGAAAAAAACTAAAAGTTTTTTTTTATTAACTTCACACACACTTTCAAATCGTTTTCTAAGAAATATTGCATTAAAATAATAGAAAATAGGTGGATCATTTGAATCTTTTAAAAAAATATTCTGTTTTTATTTTATTGAGATTTTATTCATGGTCTCTTGCGCACGAAATTCAACTGTTTATTTTTTAAAAAATCTACTAACTGCAAGCATTTCCCTCTTATTTCATTATTTTTTTAAAAAAAAAAGATTATCACCAACATCCTTTTTAAAAATTCTGTTTGAATACAAGAAAGACATTCATTTGATGTAAAATATTTCATTTTTAAAAGCCTTTTTCTGTGCGAGGCATTAATTTTTCATATAATCGCCTTAATTTTAAATAACCCAAAATAATCTTAATGGTAAATTTCCTTTCAACACACAGCATGGTAATTTCGCTCACATTCGTGCAAATTAAGCCTTACATTTCTTTCTTTTATTTTTTTAGTTGCAAAATAGGGTTTTTCAAATCCGTTTTAGAATGACAAAGCACGTGAAGCTAGAATGGCTTTTTTTTAAAAAAAAATCTGTGATTCTGCGCATTTGCATGATTAATTCCTTAAAAAAAATCGTTTTTCTCTTAAAATTTAAAAAAGAGAATTTAATATATTAAACATTCAAACAAAATTAAAAAAAAAATCTCAGATTTTTCAGTTGGATTTTAGATAGAATTTCGTTCCCAATTAGTGCCATTTTCAGATAATTTACTGTTCTATAAACTTGCGATTAAATATATTGAGTAAGGAATGGTTGAGCATTCTTCAAATATCTGATAGTTTCCCCTTTATTAGAGGAAAAGGATTGATAATCTTTGATATCTATTGGCATTCATTACTTCTTTAGCTATAGTGATCTAAGAAAACAAAACAGATTCAAATTGATAGAGAGAGGTGCGCTTAATGATTACATTTATCACAGGATTAGTGTCTTATTTGTCAGAATCAAGGGAAAAGAATGTTATCATTTTATCTTTAAGGAGTTTTTGGGCTTTTCAGGGCTTTTTATATATAATCGTATACTTGCAACAACTATGGATTCTTCACAGAAAACAAGCCGCATAAACAGATACCTAATCTTTAAGTCCCTTGAAGCTATATTATAAATTATCCCAAGGCGTGTCTAAAATAACATCGCTAATGGAGATGATGTCAACCTGTCGAAAGGAATCAATTAAAGATTAACTTTTCAAATTGATTTCTCAATACTGTTGGAGATTTCATCGAAACGACAAGGAACGAGACAAGACTTGAATCCCAATGATGATAAGACATATAGCTGATACACAATCATTGCTTCATTGACAAATCTATCATATTATCAAGAAACGGATGGGTTTCCGATGACTTCTTCCCAATGATCAATCGATTATTGCGATTACGTCATCGCATAGCATATCCTGGCACGATGAAATCATCAAATCTTTCCCTAATATATCATGCAGAAAACATGACAGTTGAAATAATCATCCTATAAATAATTTATTTCTACTTAATTTTTCATTTTTTGTACTCTGAAATTGTTTAAAATTATTAAACAGTTTTTGATGCAGAAGGTGATTACAATAAAGAAATATCGCAACCTCTAAGGTAAATAGTATTCGTACTAGCAATTAAGCTCCTACTCGAAGCTTTTTAGAAATAAAAATTTTAAATTCAAATCGGCTTTTGTACGTTCAGTGAGATAATAAGACTCGCAAAACATCTTTGTGTATAATGAGGGACTCAGAAATGAGAGTACGATTTCGTGTATGGTAGTGTAGTATTTTCTTTCGAAGGTTAAAATGAGCAATTATAGTAAAATTCACTTGTTTCATGTAATTAAGCACCTACGCATTCTCTGAGGAAGTACACTTTTTATTTATTATGCATTTTTATTAAGACAGTAAGCTCAAGATGCAAAAATTATGATGTCTGTCTGGAATTTATGCATTTTTAATTTACACGTAAATTAATTTTTCATATATAAATGCTTTAAGTCTTACACATTTCATTAATCAGAATAATTGGGCTGTATTTGAATTAAAAAAAACGATGGTTTCTAGGAATACATTTTGATAGAAGTGTATTCATAAAACATTCAATGTAAAATATTTTTTACATGCATAAGTTTCTTTTTACAAATTTTTTTCCCCCTCAGATATTAGAAAGACATATATTGTAGTTCAGTATGCTTCTCAGGGACGTAGCTACCTCCGTATCAATGATACAGATCCTCCAAGCTATAGGGGCCCTAGTATGTGTAAGCAAAAATCGTAATATGTTGTCAATGGTCCCATTAACAGAGTTCCTATTTCCAAAAAGGGGCCCCCAAAGAATTTTGATACAGGGCCTACTCAGGATAAGCTACGCCAGTGATGCTTCTGTATTGAAAAAACATGGTTTTTATTCGAATCTGTCTCTTCAAGAATAGAGTAATCAGGGGTGGGCAACTCTTTTAGCTTGAGGGCCACATTGTGGAAACGGAGAATACCGGCGCGCGGGCTGCACCTTTTTAAAAAAGATTGCGTCTCAGAAAAGGTATAAATTGTATCATATAAAAATCAATACATATCAGTTAAATAAATCAGTGGCAATTTTTTTCAATTAACTTATTGCTCTAATTTCATATAGTTTACAGTTTCAAGTAAAATTAATTTTAGAAGTAGTTTATTGAGACAAATATACCATCCTGTAACACCTTTCTACATTTTTTTTTATACCAGGAGGGAGATTGCTTGTTGAAATTCTCAACACATCCTGCAAGTTAATTTTAAACAACTTGCATCTATATTTAGTCTTGTTAATCTTTATCCATGAAAAACTTTGTTTAAAAATATATATTGGCCCAAACATAAAGAACATTTGTCTATTTGGTTTTCTGCTGTATCGTAACGGAGAATGTTAGGGGCCCTCCTACAAAGTCAGGTTTTGGGCCCCAAGCCGGATTTTAAAAGGATATGTACTTAGCGTCAGTCAGGCTTTGGGCCCCCTAGAATTCTGGTGTACGTTACGCCAATTGGTTTTCTGACTGCCTTGGCGGGTAGCAAAAAAAAATCTTTGCTGGTCGCTAGTGGCCCACCCATGGTATAGATAGAACTAATCTTACAAAGTCTTTTACCAATGATTAACATATTTCACTACCAAAAACGGTTGTCCTATATAGTTAACTTTCTACATCTAATTTTTTTCTTTTCAGTACAGTTAAAAAAAAAGCGCAAGTGAATGAAATTATGCGAAATGGTTAATTTTTTAGAGGAACTTATTTAAAAATTCACACGCACACACATTCACATCTTTTTGAAATTTTCAATAGCTAATATTTTTACATTTTCTTTTTCTATCCTGTTTAAAACAAGAAAAAGTAAAGTTCAAAGAGTGGTACTATTTACTTTAATAGTTTAGCACTTCTATTTTCGTTTTAAGATGTGACTCAAAATGAGTCATTTGTTGTGTTAAGGCGCGAACGTATTTTAAAACTAAATACAACGGATGACAATAGCACGTTCAACCCTATTCTGGCTTTGAATTTAGGTCTTTTTTAACTGCAGACAGACGTGCAGTCTAGACTAGTATGTACTTGCCGACTCTCATTGCTTTCACGTAGGTGATTGGGGCCATAAGAGGGTTAAAAAAATGTCCCTTAGAGTTTTTCGTTATTGATGAAATTCTGAAGCATTATGCATGTAATATAAGAAATACGTATATGAAAATTTTACTTTTTATATATATAGATTGAAAGATAACTATTAAAATTTATGTCTCTATTTTTGAATCTTTAAACAGAAAATTATAATTTGTAAAGGAAAGGTTACATTTCACAGTTACGCATGCAACATTTATGAATAGAGAAGATGCTGGAATCACAAAGGAATATTTGTTATAAAAATTCAATTTTAATAATTGATTTTACTCTTTTCACATTATTTTCTCATGAGTCAATTTCAATACTGCACTTAATTAATTTCGTGAATAATGGGAAATTATGTTTCATGCTACAAAAACAAATGAGGGAAACAGTTTGCTTACAAAACATTATGTTACATATACTCTAATACATCGCTGTTGTCAAACCAATATCTGTTATGAGCCCTTTTTGGAGATTTCAACATTTTGAATATTATGACTAGTTTACTGACCAAATTTTCGTATACAGACTGCAATGTGACTCTAAGAATTATACTATGAATTGCGGTCATTAAAAAAAATATACCATGTGCATCAGCCAGAATATTGTCAAATAAAAATATCTCAGTCTCAAAAATACCTTTTACACATAGAATATTGAGTTGACAACGACGATATTATGATTTCATCTTACATTCCTTGTTTTGTTGCTAATTCCTTCAATTCTTATGAAAATTCCTGAATTTCTTAGAAAATTGCTTTATGGGTAGAATTCATCCTAATATAACACACACACACACAGTTAAAATACATCATATTAAAAAAAAGGTCTGCAGCAGCTATTTCTGGAAATTAAATTAAAATAATGTGAACGAGCATAAATAAAAAAAATATCATTTTTATACATCTTAATCTCTTTTTAGTTTCGTGTATTCAAAACATACGTCTGAAAGAATATACTGGAAATCTATTTAACTTAAAGATCATGATATATATTTCATTCAAAACGTTTATCTTTGTTTCTAGATGAGTTACATAAAGCAACTCATGCATAGAATAATTATTACCTTTCGCTTTTAATGGAATACATTGTGATGTAAATGATAAAACCATATTCTTTTGATGTAAATTAGAAGACCATTCATTTCAAGAGTTTAACTAACCAGCACATTCTTCGTGTCATTACTTCGGAAGAATGGAATCAAAGAATTTGAATGTTAAGTTAACAATACTGAAAATTCCTGGCTTGTACAAACAGGTCTACTTTCGATTGGCTCAATGTCAAAGAATGTAAAGAGCAAAAGCATAGATCCTTGAAGAGACAATTTTAATCACTGTCATGCCATTGTGAGTACCATCAGAACAGAAGTACCGTAAATAAGGGTATTTTCACGGATTAAATTTAAGAAAATTGTATGTCACCTAGACAAAAATTTATTGATAAGGTTATTTCAGATTGATATATTTCTCTGTTCAGATACATGGCATAAGGAGTCATACGTATAAACTGTGATAATAATAATGCTATGTTCTAAATTTACTGCGGTTATTACATTAATAGTGACGAAATTTTTGGTATTTAGAATAATAAGTATATCAGGTTTGATAAGATTAATTTATTTTTAAATCGTATCTCTAATTTAGTAAAATGTTATTGTGGTATGGAAACCTTTATAACAGTGTTTCTTAAACAGTGGGGCACGCCCCCTACGTGGGTGTGATCGAAAGAAAAACAAAAAGTCGAAAACAAAAGATCATTAAAAAAATTATTGATTTACGGAAAGTAAACAAAGTACATTTTGACATAATAAAGAATAGGATACACATTTACGCTGATATAATACACTTATAAATGCATCATTACTGCACAATAAATTTTATAATTAATTTAACAATATTAAGTGAAGAAGAAGTTTAATAATTACCAGTGATCCCATGGGCTTGTCATTATAAATTTATATACAAAAATTAACACTTAACTTGATTATTTGTACGGTTTATAATTAATCCCTTAATTGCCGATGAAAAGTTGCGTGATTCGCTCCCCAATGTCACGGTTTTCCACGTAGGTGCATGTATGTGATGCAATGGGAGGAGGGGGGAAGAAAAGGAATTAAAAAAAATAAGCAAATCCTCTGAAATAAGTAAATCCTGCATAAACACTATTAAAGTCCTTTTATTGCATTCCAAAACTTTTGGAATAATTTTATGGATAGCAGTACACAGAAAAGATCGTACTTCTGAAAGACGTATATATACGTCCGGGGCAATTAACGCTTTGGCTGAGTGAGACGTTTTTCTGCGTCGGTGGCACTTAAGAGGTTCAAGTCGTATTGTAGCTTTTCCTTCAAAGTATAGTGTTATTGAATTCAATTCATTGTTATTGTATGGAGGGCGGCGGGATGAAAATTATGATTGAATATTGGGTCGCAAATATTGAAAGTTTGAGAAGCACTGCTTTATATATTAATTATTAACGAAACAGTTGGTTCTATTTTGAGCCTTTAGTCTTAAAGCATAGAAGATTATAGTTTCGTTATGATCGTGAGAAACATCTATGTGTGTAAATTGAGCTAGAAGTTCTTTCATTTTTAATTCCGAGTTTGATAACATTGGAATACTCTTATCTGATAATTTAAGAGTGATATATATCGTATTTACTCGAATCTAAACCGCACTATTTTTCCAGTGTTAATGCTAATGAAAATCGGACGCGGCTTAGAATCGAAGGCAAAACGTTTGTTGGATGGGGAAAATTGAATTTCCATCCATTTCAAAAGGAAAAATGTAACCATCTCTTCTGGCCACTTGCATCGATTTTTGTATACGCTTTATTTTAATCACCTAAATAACAAAGATGTAAGCAATAGCATCAAGGCGAGTTCACTGTGACACAAGAATGAAAAGGGAGGTAATTTTAGACGCAGGAAAAAACGGAAACACAGCAGTGGCCACGGAAAATTTGACACAGATGAAACAAATATACGTCGATGGTGTAAACAAAGTGATATAATTTTTCCTCGTAAAGACGGGGCGGGCGCTCAACAGTCTTTAATAATTTTTCTATATTCTTCTATAATGCATTGCTTTATAAAAATGTTGCAAGGTATATGATACCGTATGAGAAAATGGCGACGCCGGTATCAATTCCGAAGTTAGTAGAGAAAATGGAAGTGACGAATGATTTTCGAAACAAAAAACTGACGGTTAGAGTAATTATAGGTTCATCTATGTATTTGAAAGTTTTTAATACTGGTAAAATAAATTAATTATTAACTTTTTATTATTTCTCATTAAAATGTTTTTTAAAATTTTTTAAGTATTGGATATCGAGGAGCCTTTTACACAATTTTTATATTTTTTCTCAAAAACGTGTAGAGAATTGGGTGTGTGGCTAAGAATCGATGTGGTGGCTTGCATTCAAGTAAATACGGCATGTTTTGTATTGAGTGTATTAGTTTCGATCCTTGTGGCATTTATTTCTTTACAATTTTATTTTGACTAAGGAAATGAAAACGCTATTTATTGTTATAAAAACTGTATTTATGTTATAAAGGCTTCACAGAATGAACTGAAATACTTGATAAACAAAATATAAGGCAGACATTATTGATTTGATAAAATCGAGTAGTACCATAAACATAAGCAAATGTAGAATAAATGTACACTTTGTAATATAATATCCGTATATTTCAGTGTAAGAAATGGGGAAATTTTGGAACTCTTTTTGTAAAGTTTAATTAAGAAAGTCATACGGATTCGATAATATGAAAAAATGCTATTTTTTCTTTGTTTTCGACATTTTTCGTTAGTCATGTGCAAACAATTTTAACCTTATGACTTTTTGGGAACTTGCATTCTAAAAGAAAGTCAAATAAATTCTACAAAATTAGTCAGAATCCGAGTTTCTGAATAATTCTTACAGCTTACATTCACTCATTGGGGGGTGTATGGAGACATATGTTCATCATGCACCGAATTTTTCATCGAGGGCATGGAACATAGGTCGACAATCACTTTCCGTGCTCGATTTTCTCTTTGCGCTCATTTTCCAAACCAAAAAAATGGCGCATAAAGTTTGACCAGCGCAGATGGTGTAGAAAAGAACAAATGAATCAGAAAAGTGTGTTAGCTTCAAAAAGAATCACTAGAAATAAAAAAAACTATAATCGTTGGCATCTTACTTATATCCATTTTATTGGAAAATATTCCACCCATTTTATCCACTTCGCAACATTTCCCCCCTTCATGTTACACATATTCGAAAATTACAGAATTTTTTTCCCCAATTCGGCCGATATACGGGTTTTGAATTTTGGGTAAATTTTTGAAGAAAAAATGCACTAAGCTTATACATAGATCGGCTATTTTTCGAAAATAGGTGGTAATAATATATTTTTAAGAACTGAAATGAATAGGAATAATCTAATTATATGTCTTTGGATTGATGCCCATTATATTTAGTTACTAGCGTTTGTAAATGAGTTTCTTAAATTTATATTTTAACTATGCAAATCAAAGTATGTTAATGATTAAATTTTTTCACACTGGAATCAGATATCTTTCTTTAATCTAAAAAAGATCGTAGAAAACAACTGTCAGCTGTCTTCTTCAATTGCAAAAATAATAAATGATGAGCAGAAATGACGAAGCGGTGTCTTTCATTTCATTTTTATTTAAATATAAAGAAAACTATTTACATAAATAGTTTTCTTTATCAAAAGAATTCTTTCAAAAAAGTCACGTTAATGAAATTGTAAACACTTGCCAAACGCTTATCATCTATTAAAGATCGATTCGGTCTTTTAATTCTATGTGATGATGCGAAAAACAAGAGAAAAGAAATTGATTCTTAGAGGTCTTCCAGATGCTATGTGCCCTACTAATCTTCTAGTCAAGCACGCGGTAGTCGGTTGCTCACGTTGGGTTTGCTAACTTGGCAACAAATCGCCCTAAGTAATATTTACTGTTCAACGGGAGAAAGTTAAAAAAAAAAATGACATATCGAAACTAAAGCCATTTACACTGTTTTTCCTTTGACAAAATAAAAATAATTAATAGAGATAATACATATAATTTTATATTATGATTCTCCTGGCTTACTATACAATGCAAATAAAAATTCATAAAAAAAATTTCCTCCCCATATTGTAAACAAACATTTAAAACTTTCTGACTTTTTTACTACACACTTCTAAGATGAAAATAAATAGAAAAAAATTTACGCTATAAATAATACAGATTGATCTATTACTTTTTTATTAAATATTTAAATAATCATCAGTTCTAAGCTATACATTTATTTAAATATATTACATGAAATTTAATTTTTGTTGGTCTTACTAAAAATCTTATTTTACAAGAATAATTATAACAAATATCTGTTGAATTTATTTCTAAGGAACTTCTCGAATAGCAGGAATGAATAACAAAATTTAAAAACTGATAGAAAACTATACTGTAGACTTTACCCACAAATTATTATAAGTTCCTATAATATCACAGAAGATAAAGTAACAAAATTTAAATCAAGCTGTAATAGTGTTTCTCATTTCTTTATTATTGTTATTGCAATGAATAATCTGAAAAATAACTAGTCTTAATAGCTCTTAAATAATATTTGCAGTAATCAAAAATCGTTTAGTATGCCAGAAACGAAAGTCCTTGATGAAAAGCGCCAGTCATATAAATTTAAATGTTATCAACATGCGTTTGAAAACATTAAGAATGAATAATCCCTTAAAAATGTGAACTAATTAAAGTTTATAAGCCATTAAGAGAATTTGGATCTATCATTTAAATAAATAAATTATGAAAATAAAATTAAAACAAAACAGGAACAACATCGCACGTACTATTAGTTTAAATTCATTGCGTCCTTTTAGATAAATTAAACTAGAAAGAGAAGCAACCCCCCTCTCTCCCCCCAACTATTTTTCTTTTGGCGAGAGAGTTTGGCGACAGTCGGTAGTAAATACTTCTCTCTATTTCCCGCCATCATCCGGCATTCAACCATCGGCAACTCCGGCTTTCAGACGCAAAACGAAGAGTTAGGGTTTCCAGCTGTGTTGACAGTTTTCAAAGGAGCTGTTTTTATCTTGAGACTTTATATTTTTGACAGAATCATCAATTTGGAAATATTTTGAGATAGATCTTCGATTTCCAGGTTTGTTTTTCTTATTCCCTCTTCATTTTCATTTCGAATTGTTTATATAAAAATAAGAATTGGAGAAAAGTATGATTTCAATTTCAGAGTTGATCCGGTTTTTTAAACTTGTTGCAAAGGTGCAGTTTTTTTTTTAAGTCGATTTTCAAGTGCTTATTTTTTTATTATGAAGTACAAAGAATGTGTGATTGTTTCTGAGATTGTTTTTGGTTTGGACAAGGTAAAAATCATTGGTTTTGTTTTCAAAATATGTTCGCCAATGCATGATTAAATTTTGCCTGTTATATTTGGAGGACTACAATGAGATATTTCGGAAGTTTTATGAAAGATTTTCGTTGATAAATTTTTTTCCGTTTAAAAACATCATAAATTTTCAAATTAAAAATAAAAACTTAGGGCTGAAAAATTTAGAGCAACTTGTACAAACATATTGGATATCAAACACTCATACGTTTTTAAAATGTTAAATTTTCGGAAGTGGAATATTAGACCGAATATAAAATGAAATGTATTCAGTGAAAGAGAGGAACGGCAAATTATTTAAACTGAATACAAATAACCCCATCCTTCACTTGCATATTAGACAAATTAAAATTATATTGAGACTGATTAGTTTTTTAAAAAAAGAAATATGTTAAAATATGTTTGAAAATAAGAAATACAATCTTAATTTTCTTATGTCGTGGTATGTTATTGGATACAAAGTAAATAATTTGAAGTGGGTTAATTAAAAATCCCTTTTTCATAAATTTTTCAAAATAATTTCGTTATAACAACTAAACGAAAATACTTTGGACGTAAACAAATACAAATGCACGAAAATTGCAAAAGGAGAATGGCATTTAAAACAAAATCTCTCTGTGTCGATAAGAATTCCATTATTGAAACAGGAACTACCGCGCACGTTTGGTTACGAAGTATGTATGCGGCTTACACGAACTATTGGAGATAAACTAAAAAAAATATCTCATTTTTTTCTCTATAATAAATATGCATTTTATCTGGGTAATATTTTCGGAATCTGCAGCCATTTGATTAAAATTTGCGACAGCGATAAAATTTATCCAGTACAATAAATTATTTAAAATTTCTTATAGCTATGTAAGATAGCTTCAGAAATTTTCATCGTTTGTGTATGAGAGAGTTTTCTAATCACTAATTGTTTTATTTCGTACAAAGTTTATTATACGTTAAACGTTATTGATACTGTTGGAGGTAAAAATATTTTCTAATGATGCAAGATTTAGTTAAGGAATCGAAAATAAATTCACTTTTTAGTTATGATCGCACTTATTTCTTCATCTACGAGTACACTTACTTGATAAGTTTGCTTAAATAAAGAAATCTTCAATTTTCGATTAAGAAGTGACCTATTCCACAAACGTCACTTAAAATTCCTGTCTTTTTTTGTTGAATCTTTAAGAGCTTTAATCAGATTGTTCCGAAGTTCATTCTTAGTTTAAGATAAATGTTAAATATTATTTACATAATTTTTTAACAGCGTTTATTCCCACAAATAGATCAAGACGGTTCTTTTCCGCAAAAAGTGGGATTTACAAAAATCAACAGAATAGCATATAAGTCATCCAAAAATAGAAAAATATTCAATGAAGTTGCATGATTCAACTTAATTAAGCGCTCTACTTTCGATAAATATTATCTTTTTTGCAAAGTATCTCCCCTTTTCATAACGCGGTTCTAATAATGTCTTCTGGATGAATGAGCCTGTATCCCAATGTTTACGTTTTTGTGATTGATGTGTATTTAATAAGGAATAGTCGCTTAATTCTTCCGTGTTGGCTATGCACGTGTCCTGCTTACATATCTGATTATGTCAACAGCTGTCCACCGATGTTAAAACATATTAAATTATAATATAAGTATTATTATGGGTTCATATAATTTGTGTATAATTCTTGAAACTGTTCTTTTATGGTTCACTTCTGTATTATTATGTTACAAAATCTAGTTATTTATATATTTGCTATTATGTTATTTTTTACTGTATTGCAGTGATTTTTCCGCGAGAATTTTTTTTAAAAGTGATTTAAATCTTTATTTTGTTTCGAGAATAAAACTATTTGGTGGCTTAAAGTATTAGCCATTATGTACTTGAATTATAAGAAACTGATATACAAATAATAATGTCTTATTCTATTTCCGTTTGAAGAAAATGTATTATAACTCGATTTTAAAAATAATCAGGTAGTATTTAAAAATGAGAAGTCGCAAAAATTTTTCTCTTTTCTTAAAAAATAGTTTGGTCAGAATACGCTTGCGTAAAGTTCTTGTGCTGGATTTTCTTTTTTTCATGGTTACGTTAAAATTTATTTGAAATCTAGAAGATTTGATACTTTTAATTAAATGGATAATTATACTAGCATGTTAAAAAATTTGTTTCGTATTGTTTTTACCTTTCTTTTGCTTTGCTACATCTTTTGAATGAAAAGTTTAAGTTACAAATGCCTTTACGTTTTGTTTTTATTTAAGTTACCATTTAAAGATCTCTTTTGTTTTATGAACACTCGCGGTTTAAGAAAAAAGAAGCTAACGTTCTAACATGTACAATAATTGACAGCTGTGGAGTGCGTCGAAATGTTCACAGCTGTGAAAAAAGCATTTGGACTGGTTTGCGGCAAATGAAACAAGACAGGGAAGAGCTAGCTTTGTTTGAAGTGCGCGCGAGAGGTACTTTATTATTCACAGTAAATATACCGAATGCAAACATATTTCTGCATTCTAATCGTATTTTCTGTAATTTTACGAATAATTCTACTTAGCGAGTGTTTAATGCGGTTTGACTGAAGGGAATTTCAACACTTGTCAGTAGGATTCTAAAAGAAACGAAATAGAATTTCTTTGGCGTCTGTTACAAGTGTTTACGAACCGGCCTGAAATACACGCTGAACAAGATGCCAAGCCCTTATAGACATTGCCCTCATAAGCGACAAGCTATGTGAAGCAAAAAACCTACTCAGGAAAACTTGCTCTTCAAAGTTTACGAACGCGTTGGAGGTCTTAAATAGTTCAAAATGGAATGTGAATGCAAATTAGAGAGTTCGTTTCCATAACGTACTTTGCTTGCCCAGGTGTGCATTCGTTCACTTTGACCCTCTCCACTGAAGTGAAAATGAGTAAAAGGGCAAAATAATTCTGAAGTATTTCGTTTCAATTTTTTCCTCTTGTAAACAAGCTCAATATTTTAAGGTGTGGGAGGGATAAATTGAATAATTGTTACCTCTCTGTGAATCCTGTTTAATAATATTTAGAGTTTAGTCGTGATATTTCTAACTGAAACAAAACTTTTATTAGTTGTATGTCTATTTTTAAAGTCTGACAGTGATACGTTTTTATGATTACAGTGAGTTTATCAAAAACTACGAAGTATAATTATAAATGGATTTCGTGCAATTAAAAGATGGCTAGACGATTTCAAATATCAACAATGTCAGTAGCTGCCACATAATTCGTTTGGTTATTTAATGGAACAGTAAAAATTCGTGAACAGAATCACATTCAACTGCACTCAAATATTCAAAGAAAATGTTTATTATTAGTAATGATTGATTTATGTTTTAATTAAAATATAAACGTAATTTTTATTTTTCTGTATCATACACAAGTTGTATAAGCCCATTTTTGTTATTTTGCTGGAAAATGCATGTTTTAAAAATATTTTGAAGTTTTAGAAATCAGTTCTCTTCCTCTTTTATGAATGGTCAAATGAATTTAATTTTTCGGATTATTGATTGATTTCGAACTGATTTGCACTTAAAGAAAACTATTTTTTGATGTACTCTAAAATATACATTGAAATAAACAGGAAATAAAAATTCTGAATAAGCGTGTGTATGTCTTTACTTTAATCAATTACTCTATATTATGAGAAATATAATAGTATTTATATATATTTCTATCTATGCTTCCACGTGTTATTTGTTTGAAGTATATAAAGGAAGTAGTTGACTGTTAGGATAACAAACGTTTTGATAGGTTATTAAGTAAAGCATAATGATATACTGTGAGTGATTGCTTAATTAGGCACACCCCTTGTAAAGCTCAGTCGTGATTCAGCTGATCGGCGATAATGATCGCGGCACATATTAAATCTTTTTAACTGTCAGGAACAGCAGGAGCTTGGAGAGTAAAATGGGCAAAACCAGATATCTTAGCGGCAATATGTCAGAAATGAAAGAGGAAGATTTAGTTTATTTGCAACTGTCATCACGCTGAGTTTTTCTCGAGAAATGGCTGTTCATATATTTAGTTGATGGCGCAACGCCCCAAAATCATCAAATCGGTAATAGACTGTACCTGACAACAGTTTGCTAATAACAACGGTGGTCTGCAGCTCATGAATATGATTGCACATCAAGCTGCAGAAATAACAGTTGTGAAGTAATAACCGAATGATATCCTACAGGGAATTCGTCAGTTTAATGCAGGATTTGGGCGTGACAAATATCAATATATTTAGTAGCATAAACACTTCTGAACCTATATTTGTCAAAACTTTCTGATCACAGAAGTCTGTATCTTGCTTCATAAGCTTAACATCGAATCAAAGAAATAGTTAGGCTTCCACATTTATATTTATATAATTTTAACAGGATGTTTTTAGATTATTGATTCTTTATCAGTTATAAGACCTTACATTTAAATGATATCAAACGTTCTTATAGTCTTTCGCTCTGAAAGATCATGATTGTGGAATAAATTTATACAAAAAGAAAAAAAAAGAGTGAAATTTTAACAGCAACTTTTTTACATTTGAGGCTCTACCAAAAACGCTGAATATTGTCTGATTAGTTATTTTAAGATTAGCAAGATATTAATCGAGAAGCAGGCATCCATCAGTTCGTAACTTAAATCCAGTGATGGATGTCGATATCCATTCGTTGACAAGCTCATGATAGCTTAATAACAAACTCACTGAGAAATAACTTATCAGCATATCTTTCTGCGTTGGGTTATTTTGCATTCGTGGGTCACTTTGATCTTGATGTATTTACATTTTTAAATAAAGTATCTACTGATAATCGCAGCAATTGCGGTTGACCAATATTTTGAATCTATAACTTATTTCATATTAGTTCTAAATATGAATATTCGCGAAATATTAATTTGCTGTCGAAATATTCTGTGGAACGTGATTGTGTATACTGATAAATTTGTGAATAAATTTAATTTCTGAACTTTCTTTTCCCGTGAAAAATATTTGATAACATTACTTATTTTGTAAAATATAGCGAATTATGTATATAATAATAATGCTATACTAAATTCAAACTTCAGGCTGATTAATATGGAAGAAAATAGCAAAACAGTAGTACAAAACAAATCAGAATAGCCACAGTAATACAGTTGCTAACTCTTTGGCTTAAAGACTAAGATTGCAGGGTTGAATATAGTTTCAAGGTTCCTTAACCTCCCTCTATCTAAAGATATTTAAGTGCCCACTTTTTATACTCTGTAAAATCTATTCAGTTTCAAAAAATAAAAAAAAAAATGTTAACATTATCTTAATTTAAAATTTTAATTTGAATATTAATATCTCATACTTTTCTAAAAGTTACAAAATTTAAGTTAGATCGGTTAAAAAAATTATTAAATTCTTTCAACTGCATCTGATTCTATGTTGATTTCTTCGAATAACGATACTTTACATCTACTTGTGGATTAACAGATTTAGAAAATAAATGGTTTTGACTCTATAAAAGCAATATTTTTATATAAGTTGAATTTTTTAAGAAGTCGGATTGATATGTAGTAAAAATTTCTTTGAATGACAGAGTAAATTCTCTCTCTCTCTCTATATATATATATGAAGGATACTATCGGGTTGGGTGTAATTTTACAGTTAAATTTAAAGTGATTATAAAGAGGGCTAAGGAAAACTAATTCGCATGAGTACTTAATATTTGAAATAATAGATTTACAAAATTAATTCAGAGTTGCGAATAGATTACATTACACACACATAAACGTGTGTATAAAATTGATGCCAAGAAAAAAGAATAAGAAAAGAATATTCAAAAAGTGATTTATTCCTCTTTCCCATTTTTATTCATAAAGGCATAATCTGATATTTGTTCTGGTAAAAGATGTGATGAGAATAAAAAAAAAATTAAAAGTTTTGTTTCAATGTGAATATATATTTGTAGAATAATGAAATACTTCATGAAAACCTTGAAAATGAGGGATATGTTTCATATATCGCTTGCAACCAAGAAAAAAACCTATTTGTTGCTTTTTAAAATTCAAATCTATGGACCTTATAAATATTTTACGAATATTTTACACTTACTACACACCTCATGTCTATTGTTTTCATGCTCATTTTTGCCTTGAATTTGGAGGACATAAATCATTCTGTAAGAGAATGCATGCAAAAAAAAAAAAATCGAATATCAATATATTTTTTTTGAATATATGTCTGAAATCAATGTTACTTTAAGAATCAAATGCATTGTCTGTAAAAAATGTGGTTTTATTTCCGCTGTCATAAAAAACTCTTGTGCCATGAAAATTTTGTATTTAAATTTTAAAAATGCATCAGTATTGAATATACTTTTTGTTAATACAAATTCAGTTATATTTTGATGAAGAAGCAGTTAATTCTGTTTATGTGGAAAATGCGTGTTTAATGTTATTTCTTCTTATGGTAAATAACAGATTTATAAGAAGTATAAGATTCTTAAGGTCTATATTTCATTGAAGGAAATTTTAAATATTATTTTTTCTGCTTAAATAATTCGTGAATTTTATAATTGCGATTGAATTAAACCAAAGTAAATTGTAATTTTCGCATATTTTATGTGAATTTTAATATTTTAATGTATATATATATATATAATTTTTATGTTGTAAAAAAGTCAACTGTCTGATATTTTGTTCCAAACAGGGAAATTTGTTACATCGTAAACAAAAAAGTAAGAATATACAAGTACTACTATTGATGTCTCTGAAAATGGTGTTCTGTTAAAAGTTATTAGAACATTGTGCAAGTATTAAGATATATGCAGATTGTTTTAGCAAAAACTGTTGAATATCGAATTAATTACATGGTCGGAAACAAGGCAAAAGAAAACTAATACATTTAACTAGTTTTTGTGATATTCCCACGATTGCATAAATAAGTCGACAGATGAAATATCTTCGGGACACTGGAATAGATCTGTTAATCGAATAGATGAAATTACCAAAGATTTTCATTATTGACCTACATATGCAGCCAGACAGTTCCTGTGTCGCATGGTGACGGAATTGTTAACACTTGTTAATCGAATTTGGAGACAGTGTGGATAAAAGAAAGGAAATTTAATCTTCTCACAGTGACCGAGATTCGTAAATGAAAGTCAGGACGTTTTTGTTGTTACACTTCATTGTAAAGATATAACAGTCTGTATTCTATCGCTTTCATCTATCTACCTTCAACAAAGATTTTGATAGTTTTTGCAGAGACATTGCCATAGATTATTATTCAATGGTGTGATATAAGTCTAGAATCTCTTTCAAAAGTTGAATCTATCTAAAATCAATTATTACAATTGATTCATTTCAATGACATCGTACCGTATCTAATAAGCATTTTAAATAAAGTAAAGCTGCGTTCAGAGATTATTCATTATTTACTTATATACTTACTCATTATATACTTATACGCATAATGAGTTTAACTATAAAGGCTTACACACCACGGCCATTTTTATGTTTTGATTTTCTAGGATTTTTCAAATGTATGATTTGATTTCTACTATTTTTCAAATCATACATTTTTATAGAACTAATATCTACAGTTATATGGATCTGCATGATGAAAGAGTACTTTTTTTGATGAAAAAATAATCTCTATTTATTTATAATTTGAAACCTGCGGGAAGTTTTTAGATTATGTTTACGGAATGGAAATAAATGGAGATTCTAATTAACGTGATATAATTAGTGATTCCTTAAAAAATTCAAAATAATATCATGTTTATATTATGGAACAAACTATATTGAACCATATTTAGCTGTCTCTGTAAACTAAATTAATCGTTTGTTATAATGTTTCAAAAGTAAATAGAGTCTCTAAATAGAGACGCAAACAAACGTTCG
Source organism: Trichonephila inaurata madagascariensis (assembly GCA_019973955.1). Classification (NCBI taxonomy): domain Eukaryota; kingdom Metazoa; phylum Arthropoda; class Arachnida; order Araneae; family Nephilidae; genus Trichonephila; species Trichonephila inaurata. The sequence continues at coordinate 238,628 of BMAV01005284.1, forward strand.
TTCTTTATTAAATCTATTTTGAGCATGTTTTTTTCAGAATGATTGAAAAATATCCGCAAATGTTTTATAATAGGGAGAGAGAGAGAGAGAGCCTATTCTTTATTAGATAGTCATATGTTTCTCTCTAATCAGTTAAAATCTTTAAAAAATGCTTACTAAACAGGTACAGCTATAAGTAATGACTAAATAATAATTTTCAATAATTTACCTTGTATTACTGAAATGTTTGTGTATATATATATACATATGGTATTAAATTTAAAATTCAATTGCTTTTAGAATAAAATTCCTTTTTTATTTTATTCTAACTTACGCAAACCTCATATTTTTCATTTATTAATTTAAGACATATTTAAAATGCAATGATAAATTTATCAACTAAATCGTTATCAAGAAATTCATTATCAGTTAACGTTTATATCGTACCATAAAAATACTTTTTTTGATGGACGTTATCCTTTTCATCTAGAAAACTGTTATAATCCATAAGCAACTTAAACTCTTAAGTTATTCTTATTGTAAAGAATTACAAGGAAAACCAATTGTGTATAATGTACGCTACATCAATACGCTTTTTTCTTTCTTAAATATGGGAATATATTCTATGCATACGCACTAAATGTTGTCCTAATACAAAATGCTTTCAAGGAAATATTTCCCTTTATTGAATAATCTTGCTACTGACTTTAAAAAAAACGGGTTTTTGATACAGTAATGAAAAAACATGAATAGTCACATACAGAGAAACGTATACAAAATATATGGTCCCCATCAATTATCTATAAAGTTCGATTATATGAATTTAAATATTTATTTTGTTTTCGTGGTTTCTTGTAAAATGTTTTGTATGCAAATGTAAAACATATTCTGTCATTTCATATTGAGTGCCAATTGAATAAAATGCATTTCCTATTAAATAAAATTCTTTTGTGTGCCTATGAATTCATGACAAAATTTTTTTAAAAATAGACTTCCCTAATCATGTAATAAATAATTTAAAAAATTTCATTTAACTTTTTTTTTAAAATTCTTAAGGTAAAGGAGCTTAAGTATGAGTAACAAAATATCTTTATTTATGTAGGCCAATATGAAGAACTTCGTACGAATTTTGTTCATGTGTAATAAAAAAGAATAAAGTTTTGTTAAAAAATGATGTATATTATTTAATTGTTTTAATACAAAAGGAAGTCCTTGAGAATTTGTCAATACTTTCTACTTAAACTTAATTATGATGTATTTCCACAGTAATTATAAATTTAGAATATTTTCCTTCTGCAAGACAAATTTGGACTAGGGCTTACATTCTCTTGATAAATCTTTATTAACAACTGACATTTCTTGAGTCACTATTTTAACAATGATAGACAAGCGCAATAACATTGCAAATGTGGAATTTGGCCTTTCTCCAGAAAAAAGAAATTGAAAAAAATGCAATCTTTTTTCTATTCCACCTGTGACTCACGGCCATATTCCATTTTTTTTGTTCAAATATTCTGCATTCATGATGCTCTAATTCCTCACATTTCGTGCCTATGAATTAATTTCACACTTTATTTGAGAAAATAAAAAATAAAAAATCGTTCGTGATTTTATTCAAATATTAAGAAAGCTATAGTTGAAAGATAATTAGGTTATCATATTTATGAACACGAAATGCATCGCGATGTTTGAAATTACACATGTTTTTAATCGTGTATCGGTATCTTTATGAACTGGATTTCACAAAATTCGTGTTGTAATATGTATAGATAAACTTCCAAAAACGCATTGGAAAAAATAGTCTAGATAAGTCACGGTCTAAGTGGGAGCTTTCTAAAACTACAATACTACGTTTCGGAAATAAATGGAACCTTAAATTTAAAATAGTTAACAACAAAAACATCATTTTCTATGCATGCTTTGTTAATTTAATTTTAAAACTTTTAAATCAAGATATTTTACATATCAATAAAAAGTAAAACCCAAATTAATGAACTGAGTGATGAAAAAAAAATATGTTTATAGTTAATAGAATGTTATTTTTCTGTAAGCTGTTTGAAATTGCATATTGCTTTAGTTGAAACGAAAGAATAATTGTTTAAAACTGTTTATCAGTAACAGTAAAAAATAAATGAAACTTTTTTTTCTCTCAATATATATACACGGTATAAACCATCTAAACAATGAAAACAGTATGTGAAATTTTATAGCATTCAAATTTGCAATATTTAAATCAGTGTCTTCTGTACTGAAGATTATTTCAATTTTAAATTTATTTTATGTCTTTGTAATGCTGTTTTTAACCATTAGGATACATGTCTTCTAATTAGAATGGATATTTTCTCCAATAAATAAAAGCGCTTTATATCTGTCAGAATTAGTAAATAAATTAGGCTTTTCCATCAGAATGTTGGATTAAAAAAGCTACATATTATTAAATGGATCGTTTGATAAATTTGAAAATCGAAGCATTTATTTTCTTGTCGAATAAGAGCTCATAAAATAAAATAATTATAATAATTATCTCAGAAACTGAACACAGCTATCATAGTTAATAGAGCCAGAAGAAATTTACTACCATCATTAGTAAGTGGTGAAAGGTCACCTGCTGTGTTGAAGCGAAGAGCAACAAAGAATATTATATATAAGAAAGCATTTCCGCGGAAATCCTACTGTAAGCCATTGCCTTAATTGCTTCATTAATGCCTAACTGCACTTTGATTTAATTCTAGTTCACTAAATTAATTATCTTATTAATTTAGACACTGTCCCAATCAAATGAAGATGAATGGATCAGAGCATAGCTTAGTGTGCAATGCGTAGTAATTGTTCATTAAGTACTAGGATCAAGAAGTCAGTTCATTGGGAAACGTTTCCCAAGAGCAATTGAATGTCGTGATTACGAACGCATCATTCTAGACGGAAGAGTTATGCAAAAGGCATCCGTTTTCGATCTTAAGTATCAAAACCGGCGAAAGTGTTTGTGAGCCTTCTGTCTTGACCTTGACCATCAAGTAAGGGTGGCAAAAAGGAAAAAAACCTGGCCTGTCGCCCGGAGATTTGACGCGTGCTTAGGACATTTCAAGACCGTGATTATTCGTTGTGGTTTGAAATTACCCGTCTGTATTGATGCTTGTCGTCTTTTATTAGCATACCATTTCGGTAACGTTGAGATATATCCGGATAGTATTTTTTCTCACACTTTTGCGCTTGTGGATGTCTGACATGTAGGCAGGACTTATGTCCTTCATTCCCTGCACCGTGTTTATTTTCGCAAAATTCTTGGAAATAACATTCAATTATTCTTTATCATTGTTGCGTAGTATTTCCGTTGTGTTACACTTTCGATTCTTCTTCGTAAAGGGCATTTTAATTTAAATATTTTCGCCTTTTCTTTCTTCGAATAAAACACCCACTTTTTATTCTTCGGATTTAAATGAGTTACCGGGTTAATGGTTGATTAAATCAGTTTGTAATGGAAATGGAAATCTTGATTATTTCATGATGTGCTTTGGCTGAAAATATTCACTTTATTTTTTGTTCAAAAATCGCTTCTTTTATTTATATTTTTTGGTAATATTGTTTTATATTTATATGAAATGAAATGGAAAATGCTCAATTTTTATATTTTGACTTGGTTGCTTGCTTCTAAGAATGCAAATTTTATAGCCGTATATTTCTTTATTTTTTATGTTTTTTTTTAACTCTTTGAGACAATCTTATTTTAAGATTGTTAATTTTATCTAAATAAAATTTGTCATTATTGTTAGCTATAGTTGTCCTTTATATTTATTATTACATGTATTTTTTTTTAGTAAAATTTTTCTTCAAGATTTAGTGATAAATGAAATATTTTTTTTTACAATTCTTCTAGGTAATCCTTAAGCCGAGATAGCAATTAAAGAAAAACTATTGATGTAAATAGTTATAATTCTTTAGAAAGTTATACATTTTTTATATTAAATAAGCTTAAAAATAGTTTTACAAAATTTGATTTTGATTCGCGCTGAGCAAGAGACTTTCTAGCTACCGAGATTTTTATTAGCTCTTGGTTGCATTGTAAGTTGCCTTTTAGTGATGGTTGAGGTGTAATGAATCACTGATAAACGTCTGCGTTCTTTGTCATATAATCGTGATTCCGATATCAAGTGAAGTCATAAACCACCTTTAAATCATTCTTCAAGGTAATTTAAATACTTCTCTCAGTTGTCGGGCGCCTTTCCAACTTGGCAATGTTAACTTAACAGGTGCGTAACTTAGAAAGAGAATTGAAAGTTCTTTACGTAACTAAAAATTTTTCCAATACCGAATTTATCTGATTTCAAGTCTCACATCAAAAATATAAATGCATCTTCAGTTTGGTCTTAAATAACCAGTCGTTATTAAAGATGTTCGAAATTAAATAATTAAAACATTATTGCGTTTAATAATGTGTGATTATGATTATATTTGTATTGATGTGATTTCCTTAAAAACTTACAACTTGTTTTAGTTTTTAATGATTTTCTAAGCAAAATGTAGTGTCCCGGATCTTTTCATGTTATGTATACAAAATAAAAGAGTAAAATGTCCGAATTTTTTTTCACTGAGTAGATCCCTGTCTGTTATTTAATTACAGTTTTAAAGTTGCTTTATGAATAGACCATATGGATGCCTTTTTTTTTACTTTCTCTACGATTATGACCTCTGAAGTTAGTTAGATATGCGAAACGCAGCGTTACCGCTGTATAAATAGAATATATTATGACTTTTCAAGTGGAGTAAAATCTCTTAAATGTCTTATTTATTATACAATTAATAAAACCGTATATTATTATTTAATAAAATTGTATCTTTTATGTTTATTTTGCAAATATTGAATATTATAGGCGTGATCTGCTAAACATAATTCTCTTTAAACATCTATATTTTATTTTAAAGTCTATAAGACATCTATCTTTCTAAGATATATACTGATTTTCTTTCGTCATTAAAAGTTTAATAAAAAGACTATTTTTAGAAATTCAATATTAATAAAATTTCAAATGGAAAGACATTTCAAATTCAAGTAAAAATGTTTTAAAAATTACGCTTAAGAGATTAAACAACGTTAAAACTTAACGAGTTTCGCGAAAGTTAAAGTTTTTGATTAACTCTTTGTTAGTATCAAATTTTAACATAAATTTTGCAGTTAATCAATTGTATTATCCATCCGTATTATTTATTATCATTGCATTTTAAAACATATTTCGTCTATGAGTATCGCTTTTTGTACTTCAAATGAAGTACAAGCAATAAGCTAAGCCTAAACTTTTATTTGAAAACTTGCTGATGGACGCTTTATGAGTCTCACTTTCGACAAAGAGGTTGACATTTTTAGCTTGCACCTTTATAACTCTTCACAAGCTTCTCCCGACTTTCTTGCTTGTTCCGCCTATCTTTTAAATTGTATGGGATTTGTAACATGTGGAAGACTTTATAATTACACCTCATTTATCACTTATGATTTCTTGAAGATTTTTGGACTCGTGGAATACAGCAACAATAAAGCCAAGTAAAAAACGTATAAACCTTTGTAACATATAGTACATAATTTTAAATCTGATATATATTCTAATCGTAATAGTTTAGAATGAATCATATATATATACTTTTTTTTATCTATAAAAGTTATAAGCTTTGATTCTATTTCAGGAGATAATATCACCGTAGAAAATACAGTTCTTCAAATACTTTCCACATTGACATATAGTAAGAATAATAAATACCATTATATTATGAAGAATAATTATATTCTATATCACACAATATAAGTAGATACTTTACATTCGATTTACGTCTAAGAAAAAGTGGGTGGAGTACAATATAATATAGTGGATTAGGAAAATAAGAAAAATGTTTATCTTTTATAACTGGTAGCCAACGTATACTTTATTCATCGTAATACAGAGAAATGTTTGGTTAAGCGTTATTAAAAGGAGGAGAATGTTTTTGTGACTGATTATAGTTCTTTGTAGCTTTATCTTTAGAAAAGTAATGGATCGCAATTCGAATTGCTTCGTGACTACTTAATGGCCATGCTTTTGTATTTGGTAACTCTTTTATTTGGAGAGGATTCGTCCCACATCTGAGCTATCATTACTGTCTTAATGCCGTCGGGAGGGGTACACAGAATTAGCATTCATGATTCTATATGAGAAGGAAGTGTTCCTGAATTGGGAGTTATGTATGTTAGTATTTTACTCTCTTTAAGTCGCTTAAGACCTTGACTTTGTGTCATGAATTATGAAAGAGCATAATTACATATGTGCTCACAATTAGATTTACATTCCTTTTTAATTTATAGGAATGAATTGTAGATTGTGATATTTGAGAACAAAAAAGATCATAGAAAAGATAGATATACATACATATACAGGGTGTCCCAAAAATAGCGCCCAAACTCTGCACAGCTAGATTCCTCGTTGGGAGTATCTAAAAATGCCCAAAGAACTGTACCTGTACGATCCATAGTTTACGAGAAAAAGCACGGTAAATGATGATGAATGAATGATGATGCATGATGGTTCATGAAGGGGCTTGGGTGCATTTCTCTACTCCTGTATACGATTAGCTGGATATGGCATACTTCGGCCAATGGATTGGACGTGGGGCTTTGGTTCTACAGCCACCACGATCACCATATCTTACACCTATGACTTTTTTTCCCTATGGAGCAGTCTCAAGTATTTGGTGCATCGAGACCTAGTGACTACACCAACAGACAGTTCGTCTGCATGCTGCTTGTACTTCGGTAAACACCACGCTGCTGCAACGTGTGCACCCAGCCATTCCACGGTGCGTTCAAGCTTGCTTCGATATATCTAGTGGACACTTTGAACATCAGTTTTTTTAAATGTATGCAAATATGCTTGCTGTTGATGTGTCCAATACAGTGTTTTTTTCTTGCACCGCCATACTTTGTTTTTCGTATTTTTCTCATAAACTATGTATTACGTGTGTGTGTACAGGTGCAGTACTTTGGGCCTTTTTTATGTACTTTCAACCAGGAATCTTTCTGTGCAGAGTTAGGGCGCTATTTTTGGGACACCCTGTATGTATGCATATATTTAGTATATGTATGTACTACATTTTAAATTCATATAATATCTTGTCTTCTTATTTTTTAAGTCGTCATAAAAGAAGCACCTAAATTGGGTAAAATTGGGCTTATAGTTGTTAAAACTTTCAAATTAAGGTTTTGGGGTATTGTGATGATCAGTAGTGTACATTTACAAACATATTTAGGATAATTGTAGATCTTATGAGTTTTAATTCAGTGTTAACAAAAATAGTCATTAAAATGTAATTATACTAAAGTATTATAGAATTGTGTAATAAAATGTTAACTTCATTGTGTTGGATCTTTCATGTGTTTGTTGTATGACAGTGCATTAAAAAAAGTAAAGGACATCCCAATGATAAGTTATAGATCAAATAGAATAAATATTTTCTTATCTTTTTCTAGCCCGAGAAAGATTTTAGGAACGTATTTTATTTTTTGATATCATAAATTTGTATTTTATTCAAATTCATGAAAGAAAATACTATCAACCATCTTATTATGACAGATTTTGAATTATCCCACAAGGATCATGTTTATATTAATCGCACAACATCATAAGTCTTGCCTTTAGTTACCAATTCCGCAAACTTTATATTAGTTGATCACATTTAGTTTAGGTACGTTATATATACCGACTAAAATCTCTTCACAAATTAACGAGACATTTTTTAAAGAACTCATATTGAAATAGTTCAAAAGTATTTTCAGATGTTTGTGAGGAAATTGATAAACTACTTGATTTTTATTTGGATAAAAAAGTTTTGATGCATGAAATATACATACACATATACATACATACAAATATATATATATATATATATATCTCATGTGAATGAATAATAGTACAAATAAAAACCAAAATCAAAGCAAAACCGAGAGTTTTAGGAAAACTGTAGTATTTTTTAGTTGTTTCTTAAAATGCATGAGCAACTTTACCGCAATAGTAAATAAAGATAATTTGTTGTAGCGAAAGTTATTTGAATATAAGTTTTCTTTGTAAGAGAGGAAAATAAAGGAAAACTGTTGTTTATATTTTGGGGAAATGAAAAACTTCTTCGCTTCAGATGTAGTTAAGGTTGTTGTAAAAATATACAAATACTCTTTAACATTGAATAAAGTGGCGAGAATTTATCAGAACAACACGCGATTCAAATGAAAGTAGAAATACAATGATCACTTGTTAATTACTTTACAAGAGTTGTTAGTAAGTAGTTTAAAAATCAATTTGTAACCATACAAAGTTTGTGATCACGTTTATGCAGAAATACGTTAAAAATTTCCTTTCAAAAATAATAGAAAGCTATAGTCACGTTTTCATTGAAGAAACATTTAAAACCGACTTTAAGATAACACCACTTTTGATTGTCTTAAGAAAAAGCAGTTATTCTACGATGATGGTGCAAACTTTTTTAATGATTCTGTATATAAATGTTCTGACTTTGTGAACTTGACAGATTGCACCTTTGGCCATGACCGTTACAAATAGTAACATTATGTATGGCTTTTAAGGGTACTAAATCACGATCATTCGTGCATTTCAGGATGTTTTTGAGCCGGTTTTTCAATGTAGCTCGAGTTATTTATGCTACATACAAACCTATAAAGTCTTATAACACGTGGTAATTTCTATGGTAGGCTAGCACTCTCATGTGAAGAGTTTCATCCTTTTTGCTCTGTTATTCTAATCTATTAAAAGTCATGAATATGTAAAAGCACGGACTAATTTACGGAATCTAATTAAGTGAATGCATCTTATTAATGTCTTTAGTTGAAAAAATGACTTCTCAGCTATTTAGATAAATGTTTATCGTTTAATTTATTCTAATGAATTATGTATCACTTTTTTGCTCAAACGAAAATTATCACCCTACCTTTAATGTCCAATGTCATTCAACATTATTAAAACTGCTTAGAACTATTTGTAAGTAAATTTTTTGAAAAATAGAGCTTAAGTTTAGGTAAATTTATTTTTAAACATTTATTACTAATCAAATAAGGAAGGGGTGAACATTAAGTCGATCACGATCGACCGGTGGACCACCAAGACATTTTGGGGGGACCGCCTGAATGTATCTTTGTTTACCGAAATATTCAAGATTGGCTGGCAGTACGCAAACTAAGTTTTCTACAAACTAAAACGACGAGAACTAACTTTGGATAAAAATATTTTATTTTTTAATGTATTTTAAATTGTTCGATAATAAATGCATCATTTGATATTATTATATTTGTGGCCATTGTTATTATGTTTGTTTATTCCATTTTGCTGTGAACGCGGTTTTAAAAGTGTGAGTTTTTTTTTATTTTAGTTTTGTAGGGGTAAGTACATATTCCATATTTATTATTAAGTTTTATTAAATATAATTCATAAAATTTTATACACCGAGATATTAAAGACTGGAGGACAGTATGCAAACCAAGTCTTCTATTGTGAATATAACTACGAAAACTAACTTTAGATGAAAAGGATTTTAAATGTATTTTGAATTTTTTGATAGTAAATAAATCATATGATATTATTTTATTTGTGGCTATAATTACTATGTTTGTGTATCTTGCGTTTTGCTTTCAACGCGGTTTTAAAAGAGTAAATTTTTAATTGTAGTTATGTAGGTATATATATATATATATATATATATATATATATTCTGTATTTATTATTAAATTATAATAAATATTGCTGACCTTTTTCTTACCTCACCACACCTACGCCACTGGGTGGACCGCAACACCTTGAAAAAATTAGAAGTAGCCCGTACCCTAGAAAAGTCTGCCCACCCCTGGTATAAGGGTTATACGAAGTTATTTATCCCTTTTTATAACACTAAAAACATCATTACTTTCTGCTTATAAAGTTTTATATATTTTCTGCTTCATATTTTTTAAAAAAAATTGCACAATTTTGTGTTCTCAATTGAAAACAATATTAGATTTTAATATTGTTAGGTTTGGAATCTCAAGCATTTTATTGCGAACTTTATAAATGCACGATAAATTTTCTTCTGGAATATAAATTAGAAGTTAATGTATATAATGGATATAAAACACATCCAAAGAAAAACAAATTCCATCTCAAAATTCGAAACGGATTGAAGTCAGCAATACTAGTGACATGTTCTGTTATGAAATTCATGGTATCTTTCCCTATTGTTGGGGACAGAGGAAGCAGGTGTTGAATTTGAATTCCTATTGTTATAATATATAATTTATGGTGTCTTCATTTTTAACATATTTTACATTTTTCCCATTGAATTTCGTTCCATTTTTAACATATTTCGCTTATCTGCCAAATTTTTTTCAACGAAAAGCTTAGTGATAGGCAGTTGAATTCCAGATAAGGAAACAAAAAGAAAGTTGTGGGAAGAAGATCAAAGAAATGATACCGAAATCAGTTTGATAAAGTATGTCATTTGTAATTCCTATTTATCTACAACTCTTGATTTCAGCAGCAGCAAAAATCAAAATATGAAAAAGATAATGAAGTTTTCAAGACTCGAAGAATCTTTCTCACACGTGTGTTCAAAGAAATTCTCGTATTGCGTGAAATAAGTTGTTATATTTCTTTAGCTATTATTGAATGTTATCTTTTTCGCCTGTCGTCAGTTCTTGCACACGACTTTGCGTAGGATCGTGCCGCGTTTTGAGTTATATAATGTATGTGTGTTGAAAGCAATAAAATTGATTTTAAAATAAAAGTAAAAGCTACCCTTTTGCGAATAAAATTTTTGTAAGGGAAAAAAGTGAATTCCACACGATTATTTATTGAGGAAATGAGGATTTATAAATGCCATTTGTTATTTAAAAGGAAATTTTTTGGCTTTATGTGTGAGTATTCTCATGAAAAGTCGGTTTTATGTCCTTTTTTTATCGATCAAAAGTTTTTTGTAAATTTCTTTAGCGCTTTCTAAATTATAAAATACTTTCTGTATAAATTGAATTATTAAATTTTTTTGAATAAAACTGGAAAAAAACTTTTTTAAAAATTTAAGGCTTTTAGAATTTTTAGAGTATTGTTATAAAATTTAAAATAACATGTTTTTTGAAATTCAGTAGAGCTACACAGTATATAAAATAATTAAAATTTAAAAAACAGTTCTTGAAAACTGTGTTCATGGAATTGTAATAAGATCATAATTTATGAACTGGAATTATAGTCACTAATGTTTTGTCGTGTCTTTAGAATGCACCAAGAATCATCTAAAATCAAATTGGAAAAATAGAACTGTTTCACCTTTATATTGTGTAGTTTAATGAATACATGAATAATAGGCTTTATGTTTTTAATTCGTGAGATACATATTAACTCAAATTTTAGTAAAATAGTACTGATAAACATATGTCAAAACTTAGAAAATGTTTTCTTTTATGTTTTTTTTAAATATGATAAAGTTGCACTACGACGAAGTCTATTGAATACATTATTGGAGAATACAGAAACACACATTGAATTGCAAGACAACACACAAGCCGTGTATTTCCGAGTATAGGCCGAGAATTTTTTAAACATTTTGAAAGTAAAAGGGGGTAAGGCTTTAATACGAATCTGCTTATCTCGGAAATAAACGTAATGTGGAATAAACGATAAACCTCGAAAATAAACGATTCTTTTTTATGTTTCACATTTTTCCGCCGTTCACCATGCGCAAGTTATCTGAATATTTTAGCTTTCTGTATGTTTTGAATGGAACTCTGACTCTAAAAGAAGAAAGTCACATAAATCCTTCAATGTCAGTGTCAGAATTCAAGTTTCCGAATAGTTCATAAAATTCACATCACTCATTGGAATGTCTGAATATACTATATAGGTTCATTATGCGACGAGTTTTGTTTTCAAGGCATGAAACAGATCGATTTTGTGATCGAAACAAGTGATGAAAATGAAACGTTTGAGTCGAAAGGAAAGTTTTCAAATACTACCTAAGCAAATCCACCAAGAAAGAGATGAAGCCACAAGTGTATACAAGACACACACTGCGCTCTTTCAAAAAGACACCAGCGAGAAAGAGTTCTATATGCAATGACCATCAAAGGACAATAAAACTGCAATAACCTGAACAAAATATGACAGTTTTGCCTGCAAATTTTATTCCTTTAATATTAACGAAAAGTGTTTGTGATTTGTGTCCTTTTATTAAGGTCACACACATTTGAAACATTTTAGTTCATTTTTATTGGATTTTTTCTCAAATTATTAAATAAAAATTTAAAAGTCCTTAAAAGTAGTTAAGTATACTTTCTCTTAGTTAAATTATCCACTGGATTTACGATTTTTATCGCGTACGATAAAAATAATTTTAAAAAACGTAATTGGAGTGACTCAGTCACCTGGCGCAACCATTAACGTTAGTATCGAATGCGCGCCTGGTCCTGGGTTAATCCCATTCTCCATAACCCTTCCTTTTCACTAACTCGGCCACCCTTTGGACCATATTAGGCCGAATTTTCGTGACTCTACTGTCTACGGGTTTCGTAATTTGGTAAATTTTAGAAGAAAAAAACATACTCTCTCGGCTTATTCATGGATCAGCTTATATTTGGAAATGTACAGTAATCATAAGCAAAAAACCCACGAAAAAGCAAATTGACGGGTTTGATAACTAAAGTATACCCGCACGATTCGTGTCTGTAGACATCGCTTACAATAACCTTCTAATTATTAAGGTGACCAATCGTCCTCCTTTTTAAGTTCTGTCCTTCTTTAAAAAGTGTCCTCCTTATTGTCCTCCTTTTCAATATTTTAAAACTAATCTGTTAATCTCTGTATTCAGAGATGCTAGGCCGAACTATTACACGTCATATGCCGGTACGGTATGAATTATCGGAGATATTAATGTATTTTGTACTCATACAGATATCGAAACCTGTGTTTAGTTTTTATAGAAAGAAATGCCTGGTATATATATATATTGAAATCGCGCGCGCGCGCGCGATGACAATTGTCTGAAGAAATTAGAAGATCGAATGTTTATTTAAATTCTGGTAAATTAGAACGATGGGGAAATCAGCATGTTGAAATTGATAAAAAGATGGGCGGAAATATTTAAATATTTCAAAAATGAACATTTAATATGAAAATTTATTTATTCTTGTTAAATTTATGTTGTGCTGCTCTGGAACTTATGCAACAGTTGAGAGAGTTTTTTCATTGGTCATGATTTTTGGACAAGAGAGAAATCAAGATTGAATATTGATCATTCAGCTGTAGTATTTTCCGTAAAGTTCGATATGAAGGATATTTCTTGCTCTGAAATTTCCGATATCTTAGTTGACAAAAAAAAACATTCAATGGAAAAATATTCATTTAAAAGTAAATAATTAAAAGGGATGTAAGCATAATTGGTATATTTTTGTTTGGATTATTAAAATGTTCCATATGTTTACGTTGTAATTTTTTCTTAAATTTTTCGTCCTCCTTTTCATTGCAAGAGAATTGGTCACCTTCTAATTATAAATGTAACATACCTAGTGATAAAAGAAGGATGATTCATTATAAAGGAGCATGATCTATATCACTATCTGCCTATCAGTTTCACTTCCGGCTGGAAACTATTTACGAGAGGCATCCTTTAAAGAAGTAAATACCTCCTTCCCATTCATGGGAGAAAAAGATTACGATGCTGCTTGCTTTATTCTTACGCAATTGAGAGTGGAATTATAAATTTGCGACTGTTTCTAATCGGGCATTTCATTCATACATTGCCGGCTCGAAGAGGCTACAACTGCGCTTCACTGTTTGGTCGATTTTAATTTGTTTCTAATGAGAACAGAAGGGTGCTATTTTTTCTTTGGGAAAAAAGAATGAAGTTGACCTCTTTAGAAAGAAACTAACGCTCTGTGCTTTACGACAGCGGGTGAAGTGAACCGAGGTGAGATTTTCTTTCTTCAATTCGCTCTTCACACTCAACCATCATACGAAACTGCGTGTGCTTCAGATTTTGATATTTTTCTTTTGGTGTGTTTTTAAATCTACATAATGGCAGCGGAATCTTTTGATAAAACTGGAGCCGTTGCTGTAATTGCTATGTCAAACTTTAGTCCGCGTAGTTTCTTATGAAATATTAATACAGTAAGTTTCGGTTGAATTTTTTTCGAAGTTCTAAGGGCATATAATCAAAGATGGACGTAGTACTAGACGGAAAAAGGAACGAGCGGTTTTTTCTCTTGTATTTATATGAGATCAGATGCCCGGAAGGATATTCTTGAAAGCTGGTGTACTTTGAAGAACATCCTTTAAGAGTTCATGTATCTTCTCAGAATTTTATTAACTTTTCCGGTTTTCTACTTTGCTAAATATATTCGTTAAAAGAAGCGTAAGATTTTAAATATTATTTCTATATGCATTTTTTTTAAGAATGGAATTGTGACTCTTCCATCAATAAAACGAATATCTAGTAAATATTAAGAACATTTTGGCATTAATTTTTTTAAAAAATTAGAAGAATCCGAATGTATTTATGAAGTTATAAAAATAAACTTACTAGCGTAAATACAAGAATAGATGGACAATATGAATTACAATTTTTAGAAACTGATTAGAGAACTAATGGAAGATAAAATCACGTTTTGTAACTTAAAAATATATCGTGACTTAATTAGCATTTCACTTCTAAATTTTGATCATGATTTTATATTAATAGAAAATTTTATTGAATACATACTATTTCGTTGGGATTACGAATTTCTTTTTTCTGCTATACCACATTGTTGATGTAAAAGTTGAAGGTATAGAAGATATAACACACACAACTACTTTTAAAATACCTTATGTATTTGATTTTTAAATTGTCTTGTTTTAAATTGTTGCATATTCTTGTGTAATATTCAGAATAACAAGAATAATAGTTTTAATATATATATATATATATATATATAAATCAATATATTCAATACAGATTTATATGGTTATGCTTTATTTATTTATTGACGCAATTTTTGGTGCATTATTTTAAGTTTGTCGTGTTTCCAAAGTCATATTATTCAGCTTTTAGGTCTAAAATTTATAGAGAATTGATCATCAATTTATCTTTTGTAAAAAAAATTATAATTTCAAAAGAGCGTTTAAATTTTATGCATGGACATTAATTCTTATCTTCAAAAATGAACACGCTTTTGGTAAATTTTTATCAGTTTAATAAATGATAAAAGCAACTCAAATTCGAATGTAATGATGTTTTTATCTATTTTTAATCAAATACATTGCTACTCTTTACAGTTCTTTGATAACTAAACGAACTGTTGACTGATAAATACATAAAATTCGAATTGTGATATACATCTGTCACAGTAATTTATTTATGTGAAATCTTTATTACTTTATTTTAATGCTATCGTCGAATCTTTGGGAACTCTTTATATTAAATTTTATTATGAGTATTATAATTCAGTGATTAATTGTGTGGGAATATAATCTTATATACAATATGTCATTAATTAAGATTTTTTTTCTAAATATTTTCATTTTGGATATATTTTCTAAATTTTGTTTTTCTCATAATTGTAATGTAAAAATATATATTCTATTCTTCACACTTGCTTTTTTTTCGGAATTCTAAATGTTCTTTTTATAACCAATCACCGATATTTTAATGTATTTCAATTCCAGTAATTATTATCTCTATTTACAATCGTATTAATATTTACATGAACTTTTTTAGGCTTAGTATTCGTAGAATGTTTTAAAAATTGCAACAAACATACAAATAATGCGAGTCTATATTTGAATACATTATTAAATTTGTGATCATATTTCTGCAGGGTAAGAATTTCTCTTTTACTTTAAGTTACTCGGAAAGTAATTCAAGACACGTATTTTTCCGTACAAACTTGAGTATTGTGCCCGAAAATATCTTAGTATGAAAAACGAAACATAAGATTAAAATAAAGATATATGTGTTGAGAAGAGAACACCCACATCAAAACCAAAAAAAAAAAAACTTTCCCATTAGTCCTTATCATTGAATCTTAAATAAACCTATCACTATAAGTGGCGAATTCGGCGTTCAGCAGTGCAAATCTGGAAACCATCGCGTTTATCAAAGATAACGTGTTTAATTTCGATCGGCAAACATGTAAAAACTTAGCTTACAATAGTCGAGAAAAATTTGGTCTTTCCAGATGTGTGCTCTGTTAATGATCTGTTTCGTCTATATTAGTAATGCTAATGTGTTTTAAGTAGGATAAAAAAAATAGTAATCCGACAATTAAGTATGGAAGATACAATTTTAAAGCCCAAGGTCGCGTCCTTGAACTTTGATTTGCTGACTTTACGAACGTTTTATTTTTTCCACCAACGCTTGCGTAGAACATACTTTATTTTTTAATGATTGAAAAATAAAGTTTGGTTTTGTTTCGTCTTTGCATTTTTCCATGCCAAATATTAGATGATATATGGGTAGTCCTCCTGTCTGGAATGCTTTTATAGCTCTCTGAAGTACATGTTTTTAATTCCTAACTCGTATTGGAAGAGGATGTTAGGACAGATGCCCCAAGGAATATTGATACATAATTGTTTTTAATAAGGAAGCATTAAAATAACTTGTAATTTTAAATGCGCTTTTGCGTTACTGTGCTGAATGTATTTTAGTCTTGTTTGCTTACAGTTAATGTCTAAATGAGATGTATTTAGTATGAATAAAACAGATGTATTTATTTAAATGTTTACTAAAATCAAGAAAAGAACTGCACACAGAAGATATTTTTAAAGTATATGTTTTCTTTATCTTTTTAATTAATTCTCAATTATGTTTTGATATATTTCTTTATAATTTTTCATCAAGTGTTTTAATGCCTTTGAGTATTCTGAGGGATCATTTTCTAAAATGAAGTGACAGAAAATATTTTTATTTAATTTTTTCTTCAAAATTTTTTTGAAGGCCGGATGAATGGTATGCTTATGTTTTGCCACAAAGACTTCTTTTCAACACAGACCCTTGTATCTTAACAGATTTCATCCGTATATTAGAGTTCTAGCTCTTTGTTAACCAAAATTGTATTGTGAATTGTAATTTAGTCAAAAGCTTAGACAATATGTTCAGTTTTTAAAATCAATTATGTATTATATATTATCCTAATTATTCCACTTATTCTAAGTATTAAATGGCGTCCCCTATATATTTGATGCTTTTATTGTATTTTATATTTTTGCCTTGAAAATTTTTTTTTCAGTTACGTACTTCTTCGTATATATTTTTATTTACATTCCTAATAAATATGAGAGTTTTTTTTTTAATTTCAAACAATAAGTTCTTCACACAAAAAATAAATCCATTGTCTCTTTTGTTCCACGTTTCTTTTTAATGAGTGTCGTAACAATAGTAAAAGTGTTGTAAATAGCTCTGGACCAGATATTTCATCCATGCTTACACTTTCGCGCTGTTACAGATATGTGTTATTGCTTGAAATATGCGTTCATTCATTTTAATCCTTTACCTCCCGCTATGTTTGGACCTCCCGCATTGAACACGGGTGCTAATCACTCACCTACCTGTCCAACGTCGCCACGTGAACCACCATCTGAAAAGAAGTTATCCTGCTTATCAGTTCACTAACGTGACACTGACCTAGAACGCTCTGCAAATTCTCGAAATGTTTCTATGACTGTTATCTTGTCTAACTTGATGCGGTCTCACCATGATAAAAATGGAAGCAATTTTCAGCAGACAGTGAAGATACCGTCACAAAGGCGGCGATTAAGCAAGGTTACAAATTCTTCCTTCAAGGAAAACTGTGGTGGAATCCCGCTACTACTAAATTACTTTAAATGGTGACTTAATTATCTTGACTTTTTAGTTAGAATTTTTAATCATATTAACGAATAAGGCAAGCCACTTTGAAAAACTAATGCGCTAAATCTAAGAAATAACTTTAAATCACTCGGTATCACGCATAATTTAACTTGGTTTCGTTGACATTCTTCAGATACTGTACAACGGTCTAATGTACACAATTCGCTGTCAAACTGAAAAACAGACAAATGGAAATTTATATATTATTAGTGTTTTGGTAAGAATCTTACGTGAATAATTTTTTTGTAAGGCATGCAATTCTTTTATATGAATCGTTAAATAGTTCAGTTAGAGCAAAACTACAATGCAGAAACCTAAAAAAAATGCAAATCAATAAGATAGACATTTCATTATCATCTAAGCTGGCAAAATTTTAATCAGTATCATGTTTTTTGTAAGCAAATAAGCCTGGCGATATCTCTAATTAAAAATAAGTGATCAGACTACGAATATGTTTGCTGAGAATGATTAAAGGCAATAACAGAGCCTCTCTATATATTTATAATATTGTACTGATTCGAATAAATTCATAGATTTCTGTGTTAAACAGAACTTTATATGCATACAGTTAATGTTCTTTTATGTACATATATTTCTGTGTTTTAAACTTATTCACGTTTTTAAATCAATTCGAACAACGTAATTTTCTAATTAACATAAGTTACATGAACGTTACTTAGAAGTATTTGAATCTTGGCGTTGGTAGACATTTTATTATTTTTGACTGGAGTATTGCAAGAATGATCTCATGGTTTTGTGACCATTGACAACTATCACAAGTGCTACACTTATCTAAGTATGAAAAATTAGTAAAATATATTTAGCAGAGTCTCAAAAAGTCGGTCTAATGTGGACCGAAGGGTGACCGAGGCACTTTAGGAAGGCATAGACATTTTCTACATGAAAATAAAATTAACGAATTCTTAGTATACAGTAATTTACCTGATCAGATACACCTTAGAAAAACACTTTATGAAACCATAAAGCTGCCTATAATGAAAATTAAGTAGCCGAATTTGCAAGAACTGGTTACTTGTTCCAAAGAAATGCGTAATGTCCTGCTGTCTTTCGTACTGCATTCTGCCTTTTGCTGTTTCATCACGAAGACTACAATGGAACAGTAAGTTCATTACCTACGCTCCTTGTTCAAAATACTGAAAGGTAGTTCGGACAGCATTTAGTCCCTTACTTTGTGGTATTTTAGAAGTTTGTGCGGTGTCCTCAGCGTTAACTTTTTCATCACTTTGCGGCATTTTGTCATTTCCTGAGACAGAAGTTTTTTTTTCTTTCTCAACCTGCATGGTTGTGCCGAGTTATCGGGATTGCCGAGTTTTCTATTCTATACTCTACTGTACTAGTAAAACTTACGGTGAAAATGATTTATTTATATTGCTTTTGAAATATTATCTTCATGCAAAATTATGCTCAGTCGGTTATTTATGATAAAAGGAAATCATTTTGAAACAAAAGTGAATAATTGCTTAAGAATTTGATGATATGGGTTTTCCTTTCGAGTGAGTTTACAACCGTTTACACTTCAGATTTTTTTTTCTTTTTTTTTAACAAAGACATGTCTGTTATGAAATGTATTATGACGCACTGTAATGAATGTCGCCTTTACGGCACCAGTGAAGTGTGAAGGATGAAAGATTGCGTGAAAATAAAATAATCCTCTTTAGGAATGATTTCAGAAGTCAGTACTTAGAACATATCAAAATTACAAATTCTTGTCTTAGTCAGATTTCCGAGAGCAGAAATATATATGTTCGGAGAAATTCAACAAAAATATTCACGTCTTACGTTGTAATAAGTTATCAATACTAACAATAAAATATTATCTTTGAATGGAACGTTTTGTAATATTTAAAGAAGTAGTGAATATGATATTGCAACTTTTTCTGATAAATGTATTTGATAAAATTTCTTTGAATTTCGCTTTCAAAACTAATATTCTTCCCCCATGGGAGCTTTAATTCCAGACAAGCTATTTTTTATCAGTCTGAATTATTAAAAATAGAATATAAAAATGATACACTTAAAATTGAGGTTTAAATTATATATTACATCAACCACACAGAACGATTACTTCATCAGAAATATATAGCCAGGACTCTATTTTATTAATTATTGTACCTTTTTTTTTTTTGCTAATGTATTAATTAGCAAGAACAATATAATTCTGATAAAATTTCGGTGAGAGAAAGGGAATATAAAAAATATATATACACGTTTCTTTCCATCACAATTTTTTTTCATTAATGGGATTTTTTTAAAAGAAGAGTCTCAAATTAAAAAATTACTGATTCATAGTTATTAAATATATTTATAAAATTAAAAGTATTACAAAATGACACAAAAATTTTAAGCAAAGGAAATTCGAGCTAATTCTTAGGGTTGCAGTGTCATGAAAATGACGTTTTTAAAAGTTTAACGTATCATTGCAAATACTGATATACAATACTAATTTATGTTCGAAAAAGATTGCCCAATATTTCCAAGTTTTGTATTGTTGAATTTTAAGATTTATTATGGATGTAGATTATTATTAAGAGGATATTATATATTATCTATTATAATTTATATTTTTTAGAATTTATTGTAATAGATTATGATTATATATTTTATTATTCTTTTGAATATAGATATTGTCAAGATACATGAATTTTTACGGTCTTTTAAGCTAAGGGTTAAATGAAGAATTTTGTACTGTTCATATTTACGTAACTTTTTACATAGAAATTAATATTTTAAACCTAATGTGATATTATATGTGTAGTATTAATATTTTATTTTAAGTTTATAATTAGTATTAAAATATTATGCAGAATCTCAGTTTTTTCAAAGTGTACTCGTATTTATATAACTAATTAAGTACAGTATTGTTGAAAATTGTAAACGATTTCTAAATATTAAATCACATTGAATATAATTTTTGCATTAATCGTGTAGTCGGTTTATTAAAAATCGCTCTAAGTTTTGCACCCATATAGACGTTAAAAAGTTATTTGCATTATACAAATTTTTGTATTTGACATTCAAATGCGGTTCAAATTTACAGTTGTAATTAGAAAAACTGAAAAAGATATAAAAATCACTGCGTATATAATTTTCTGAATATTGTATTGAGAGAAACACTGCCTAGGTTGTTAGCGAAGTTTGGTGACTTATTTAGTGAAATAAAAAAAACTATTTAATTACTTATCATAGCGTTTCTAACTTGAAAAATATGTACTGATCTGTGGAGCACTGGATGTCTTACAGCAGTGATCCGCAACCCGCGGACCGGTACTGGTCCGTGGACCAAATAGTGCCGGTCCGCACAAGGAATATTAAATTATTTTTTCATTTTATATACTGTGGTGTATTTCTCTAGGGTTTTATGGTAATCATTTTATATATATATATATACACCATGTTAAATAATTTAATATTAATTTCTTGGTGTAACTGTATTTTATTCTGAAGGTACATTTAAATACAATTAAATTAAAATTATTAAATAAAAGCAATCTAAAATATAAACAATCAACGTCCCCTCCTTCAGCGGGCCACGGTAAAATTATCAAACGTTGACCGGTCCACGGCGATAGAAATGTTGAGGAGCACTGTCTTAGAGCACGTCATTTGTAGAGCATTATGGTACGTCATAACACTAACTGAAGAATGTTGCACTCAGTTGATGTTTTATCTTTTTATTCCATAAGTAACAAATTTGTGGCATTTCGTTTTCGTAATGAAAGATATATTGGTGATAAACGAAGGTTACACCCTGAAATATTATGCCAAACCTTGGCTACATCTCATGTATTTTTACGAACTCCTAGGGGGTTTCTTGTGAAGATCGCGAACTTTGACACTCACGTGTTATCCTTGGTCTGTCATTATTACTATGGACTCCACCCCTTATGACATCTTAATTACAGGTATTTATGTTGAAGAATTTTTTTTCTTATCAATCCATAAGATCAATCTGTAACTGGTAGTCATGCCATTTAATTATGTAAATAAAAACCATCTTCTTCAAACACACTCCAACTTAAAAACTTGATGGGCAACACCTATGAAATTAGATGGTATAATCTCTCTCTTACATTAAAGTTTTAATTTTTCTTCCTGGGTCTTAAGGTATTTAAGCTAACATAAATGATCTGTAGTTATACATACGTCTAAAAAGCGAAACTTAACAATGTATAATCGTATTATATCTTGCTATTTCAATTAGTGTTAAATTTTGATTAATGTGGTGTAACCAATCATGGGTGTGTTACAGCCAGTGAAAAAGGTATAATGATTTCGTTATAATTTTTAATGGATTTTCTTTCCTCTTGCGAATAAACCTGTTTTTAATTTTATAATATTTAATGTACTTTAACGATTGCGTAATCAAATAATTAGGGTAATTAAAACAAATTACGCATAATTGTTGTAAATATGTTTGAAAATAGGATTTGTCACGCCCAGATCATTTCTTGTTTTGGGTTAATAACAGTGAAAATTTTGAGAAAATAAAGAGAAAGAAAGTCAAAATTTTTAAAAAGTGTAAAATTTTTATATATTTTATTTTTTACTGGAAATATTTATGGTGGAATTATTATATATAGAGAGCTTTATTTTTTAATTTTTAATAAATAGATGAGAACCATATGAAAAAATTTTAGGAAATTGGAAAAAAATTATCTTATATAAGCTTTTTCTCTTGGGTGAGAAAGAAGCTTATAGTTTTATTTAAATACATCTTACTTTGAATAGATTTTTTTTACTCTTGAGTAGCAATGAAATTGATAACATTAAATATTATTTTCTGTTTTTCAGGGGCTATACTTTAGCTGAATCTAAATAATTTAACAGATAATTTAATGATAATGATAGATTAGCAGAATTTTTTTTTTCTATTTTGAACCTAATTCATATTGCTTTTTACTAGTCTCATAAATTTCCTATAATTAAATGGAATATGAATAAAATAATTGAACTCTGAATGGTATTTGTAGTTATGCGCTTGTCAGCCCTAAATTTATATAATTTTTTGCTGGTGTTATACAAAAATGTATTACGTATGATAAATTTTGCAGTTTTAAAGTAAATAATATGTATTTTTTACCTTACGTTTTAAAAATATTTGTGGTACAATTAAAAATATAGTTGACAGTAAATGAGTTTTAGATAATTAATTATATCCAAAGAAAAAAACCTTTCTTCAAGTACCTGTTAACGGGCCATTTATCTCTTTAAATGAAAAAAAAAGATAACATTTATAATTTTTTTTTCTTTACTGGAGTATATATATACCCCGTTTTAATCCTCTGCATGCGTCTTCAACAGCATACCACGAAATTTCAAAATGTTTACCGTTCCGTCGTTGTTTACTACAATAATTACGAACTGAGAGTGCCGAGTGGCTATCCCCTTTTGAATCAACCCGGCACGCGCCTTTTCTTCGTTTATTGTGTTTGTCTCATCGTAAATCATATTTGCTTCATTTTTCTTTTGGAATGAATCAGTGTAAATATGTAGCGTGTTTGCCTTCCGGTTTTAATTTACTGCAACTAAAATTAGCTACGTTGGGGTACGTTGTTTTTATTTGGGAAAGAGAAAGCCACTCTCTCTTGTACTTTCATTGAAAGTGTAACGGTCCAGCTCCTACTCAGATAACTCCGAAGATGAAAATGTTTGACCCTGATATGTAATAGCTCCGTAATGACATTAATAACCCATTGTGTTATTTTTGTGCAACATAAATCAAATCTGGAACAAACTCAACAAAATTTACTATTTATTTTTTGTGTGACAAATAGTTTTTAAAAAAAGTGTTTGGCACCAAATAAAATTGTAAAAACTTTGAGGTTATTTTTAACAATGATTAAATCTGG
>BMAV01005284.1:288605-328482 GCA_019973955.1 Trichonephila inaurata madagascariensis
AAACACTATCTGATAAAAACATTTTGATATTTTATTTTAATTTCATAGTTTTTCATTCCACTGTGTTTAGTAAATTATTTAAACCCGTATCGGATGAAAAAAAAAGTATATTATACAAAACTAACATATTCATTATTTTATTTACGGAATAAATTAAAAACGAGCGCGCACTGAGGCATGGCGTAGACAAAACAAAAGGGAAGGCTTTGCTTCACACAAAAAAGATATGTGCTGTCACGGGCTTTTTTGCAGATGGCAGAATTTTTTCCTACTTTCGGGACAATTATCGTTTTATTTTGGAAACTTCACACAATATCTTTATAAATTATAGCCTATGTGTTATTCTGATGTATAAGCTATATTATTGTAAAGTTTTATTAAAATCCATTCTGTTGTTTTTCCGTGAAAGAATAACAAACATCCTCACATACTTTAACGTTTATAATATTAGCAAGGATGTAAAGCACATACACACACATGCATGTACGAAGAGTACTCTAAAGCGAAATAAAATTACTGAAGATTCGTTAAAATTTGTTAGTAAATGATGATAAAAAATTGTTTTACTTTTTAAGATTTTCTCTTATATAAAACTTATATTTTATTTTTTTGAAAAAGATTGAAATTTAAAAAAATTACTGTAATTGAAAGCATGATAACCTTTGATTATCCTATGTTTTTTATGGATCTATAATCTATTGAAAAATTAGGTTTTACTACAATATTTAGTAAAAATTCTTTTAAAATGTGTATATTATAAGTTTCTTTTAATACGTTTCTATTATTTTTTTATAAAACTAATTTAATATGACTTCGATGGGAGAAACAAAATAATTTAGAAATAAATTCATTATACCTAAGTGCGATTTTTATAAATTTCGGTAGTTTCTTTAAGTTTTTCATCGAAATGAAATCATAAAATCATAGAAGCATTATATTTTTTATGTAATGAATATAGTAGCTGTGTAAAGAACTGTATTACGCATAATATAGTAGCTGTGTAAAGAACTGTATTACACATAAAAATAAAGTACAAGAGTAAGTGAATATATATTCAGATCTTTAGCTCGCTCTATTTCCAGTTACATTTTATTTAAAATTTCAAACACGCGTTGACATTTGTATGAATGCTAAGTTCAACATTCCGTATTTAGTTCTGAATGGAAATTTGAAGCCATAATAAGAGAAAGAAGCATTTAATCAAAAGTTTCCTTATGAGTCACTGAATAATGGCATGCCTTAGAAAGCAAAGATCCATCGATAAGCCATCAGAACGATTCTCCACCCAAGCTATTCAACCACCTTGTCCAAAACCAGAAGCATCGCAGGTTATTCCTCGCCTACTGATGAGATGACCTCAAACTAGAATGTTTTATTCTAAAATAAAACATTTATGAACGACTTATCAGTAGTGAAAAGTTCGAAGGAGAAAAATTCCCGCGCCTTATAAGTACACCTCTACGTTACTTAGGGGATACAAAAGGTCAAACTCGTCAACTCCTCGTCAAAACAAGCTTGTCCCTCCTTAATAACAAGTTCAAGAAATATGAGATTTTATTTTCATTTGCATTTCTTTATTTTACTCGAAACCCATTTTGAAGTGTTCTACCAGACTTCGCATTCGTCTTTTTTATTTTAAGTTTTAGGTTTCTTCTGTTTCCGATTCTCTTTATTGCTTTCCATTAAGATCTTTTAGTATGTAGCAGTTTTTATGTGGTCAATTAGTGGTCTAAATTTTCATGCTTCTTTTTTTAGCTTTCAGAGCTGAAAGTAGTTAGACTACTGATTCTATTTGATATTTAACGTAAGTGTAAGTTTTCATTAGGGTTGAGTTCAATGGGCTAAATTCCTGTGACGTCATAGTCACATGATAAATACAATCACGTGTTTCCAACCATTCACGCGTTTTGCTGTTGCTAACTTTTGCTTTTAACAGAAACTTTCTTTTATAAAGTACATATTTGTTAAAAATGATAACGTATATAGGTAAGCAAAAAATGCACTTGATTTAAAAATTCTAGTATAATATAAGAATTTTTTTAAAAAATTGAAAAACTTTTTGAACATCTTTAATAAACTAATAAGCTATTAAATTTGAAATTTTACTTTAAGTTTTTATAAACAGAACTACACATACAAGTTTAATGTCTGTTTTGAATTTAGTAAATAACACGTGGTTGCATTTATGAGATTATCATAAATAGGCTGCATTTTTGTGAATATCATGCATTTATGTGATTAGCCCATAAAGAAAGTGGAAATCGTACACAATAAAGAATTCGGCTGTTTATGTGTATATATTGTATTATGTAATAACTTGTGAACACACACACACACACATTTAAAGTGTTTATAGAATTGTAAATTATGTTTAAAAAAGAATATTTGTAGTAGGGACGGCGATTCTTTCCGAAAAAGATCGATTTTTAAATCGATTCGAATCGTAACCTGATGAATCTATTCACAAAAAAATCGAGTTCTAAAAGATCAATTTCTAAAAAAATCGATTTTTTCCTCAAGTCTGCATTTGCAATGTAAATATAAATCCATTTTATGAAAAACAAGAAATATACCATAATAAACGATCTCTTATCAGTAAAATCAGGGAAATTGTTTAGTTCAGGAATTGCGACAATTGCAATTATTTTTATTTTCATATCAAAGTATCAGGTATAAAAGAAGACATTTATTTTCTAAATGTATTTGTTTCATTAAAAAGTTGAGAAAATAGATAATATAGCTTATAGTTCCCAATGCTTAATATATAAGCTTTTAAAAACAACAGTCTGTCAAGTCTACCGGGATCTAAGCGGTTCCAATTCATCACTTGCGATGTTGTCGACAATCGAGAAAAGGCACTCACAAAGAACATCATGGCTATTGAGTGAACGTGATGATAAACAGAGTTTTTTGTTCTTGCCAGTAAATTAACCCTTTGACCACCAACACCGTAATATAACGGGTTTTAAAGATAGTACATACAACTAATTGTAAATTTTATGATTTTCACCAAAACAGAAAAAAATGGAATGTCAATTTTTTAGGATGAAATTTCGATTCAGTGCTACATATCGATTTAAAAAATCGATTTTTTGGCCCAAGAAATCGATTTTTCGATTAATCGATCGCAGATCGCTATCCCTAATTTGTAGTTCATATATATAGCCCTGGTATGAAACATAGGGCAGAACTACATATGTAGCTTAAACGTATTAAAAATTTAAAAAATTTAAACTACTGTAATTATTTATCTGAATATTCTCACCGCGTCTGGATTGAACAACCTCATCCTTTAGTTGAATATCTTTGCAAACAATTGCTAGTGAGAAAAATCAACATTTGCAATTTGACTTCCTTCAGTAAAGGATAGAAAATAGCTGTAAGGGAACTATTTCTAGGTACCAAGTCTTGAGATGCACAGTTTGCTCAGTTCTATCGTAGCTTTGTCAACACATGGAGTTTATTTGAGAGTCAGTGAAATGCTTTTTGAAGTCAGTGAGTGGGGTAGACGACCAGGAATGAGACGAGAAATAAATTTTAGCTTCAACTTCAGCTCCTATTTTAACAGCTAAAAGCAACTAACGCTCGTAACTTTTACATGTGACGTTAATTTGCTAGAATTTACACTGAAGAAAACGCAACGTCGGTAGAACACTCGTTCTGAGCGCAGTTTATGTTATGTTACCGCAGTCCTTTAAACAAATGAATTAGTCTGAAATTATTTGCAGTTACAATTCAACGCTTCGCTTAAATTTAGTAACAACTCAATTAAAGTGGTCTTGATTTATTTTCAATACATCAAGATTTTGCTAGGATAGCATAGATGTTAAGGATTCTTGAAAGGACTTTGAATATATGAAGTCTCTCTCAGCTTTTCTAAAATAGTTCCACTCGTTATATTATGGTAATGTTTTACATTCACAAAATTTTCTGCTGTTGGTTTTTTTATATTTAGTCTAAATTAGTTTACATTGCGTTTAAATAAATATTTGTAAAAAATTAAATATGCATTGAGTTTGGAATTTTTTCACTCTTTTTAATTTTTTAGTTTTATTTTCAATATGCCTCTTACCGTAGTTCTGATGCTGACTGAATAAAAATTTTAAAAATTTAAATTGCTGTTGAAAGTTTGTACTAGTTTGTTTTAGAAGTTGTCACATTCTTTCAGATGCAAAATTCGTTTAAGATCATAATAGTAAAGATATTTTAAGATTTCCGCTTCTTATTTTAACCATTTTACATCCTACGCTTTTGTGAAAATGTAGACAAACACGTTGGTTGAAGAAAATGAAATTTCTTCTCCCACACAGCAGCTAAAATTTACTTGTCCTGTTTATCTGGTTTTTGTTTATTTTAACTTCATTGGGGCTTTTAAGAATTGTAAGCTATCTTTGACAATGTGAAAAAAATATCTTTACTTTATTCGACGTATCATTTCACTATAAAAAAAATGGAATCCATCTATCAAGAAATTGGGGGAATATTTTTAAATCCGACTTTACATAATATTTAATAATTTTATGCTGACAATTTCATTACGTCTTATTATTAAATACTTGAAACTATCTCCTGTCTATTTTATAAAGCGTTTGAAACTACGTTTAAATTAAATTAAGACTCATGAAAATTCAATTAATTAGAAATAAGATACGGTTTGATTTGATTTTTTTAAATAAAAGAAATAAATTGATTTTTTTCAAAAAGTGATTGATGAATGTATTATTAAAAAAATTGAGCAGTTTTTATAATATAATATATTTATAAAATTATTTGTGTATGAGTATGATTGAGTTTTAATGTATGCATTGAAATTCTCTTTTGCTTTAGTTGCTGTTGTGAGGGTCAAATCCCAAGGTAAAGGTGACAGTGGAATTACGGCGTATCACATCAAAGTTAAGAAAGAATTTAAAGTAAGTAATCACAGTTATTATATATATCCTTACATTTTACTGAATAAATTAAATTAAATAATGCTTCTGTTTATTTAGATTATAATGCCGCTTATATTGTGTAAAAGGCAAAGTGTGAAGTATTTATTTAAAAGTTTATCAGAAAAAGACTTTCTGTAAACATACATAATTCGTTTAACAAATTTCCAATTTTCCACAAATGATAAGAGAATAACGAAAAAAATGCGATCCCTCAAAATTCACTGTTTGCTACTTTTTGCATTTTTCAGAAGAAATATCATTTCCTTTTTTGTTTCTTACATTTCTTATTGTATTGTACTTTTGCCGGCATTTCGGATATCCTGTTTCAAAGAGCTATAACCGATTGATGTGTTAAAAAAAAATAACGAAAAAAAGTTCTTGACATAGTGGGTGTAGGCAGATTTCTAGTCAAAAGAACATTCTAGGAAATATCCCTATGGAATTGATCTTTTTGTTTATTCTTAATCCTATACCTTCCTGTAATGTTCGTGATATAGATAAAGAAATTGTTTTTGAATAGATAAATTATTTACTCTTCTCCCTTTCTTAAATTGGTTCGTGAGTAATAAAGTGCTTGTGATCAGATGAAACCTATCAAAAGTACAATGGAAAACTGTTTCAGAAATTCTGAAATTTTCTTAACCAAAGGTATTGTTTAACTATGTAGGAACAGAGTTATTTTTGTTACCATAAAAATTCAAATGTTAGAATTTATTTTAGAAAATTCATTCTGGATAATCATACCTCTGAGTCAGTGGCTTTGGAACCTTTTCCTTGTTGTTCCTTTTAGTTGTTATCATAAGGTTAATACACTGCCACGATAGACTTTCACTGAATAAAGGGTATGGGAAAACTTTTTGACTTCCGAGTGAAATGAAGAAGTGTTTTTGATGTGACGTTTCTTATGGATAATTATAAGGTATATTGATTGTGACAACATCGAACATAGACGCGGAATTATCACAGAAGTAATACAGCTTGTGTGTGTGTAAGGTTCAGTTCCTCTTAAGGAATCATTTCAGTAAAGTTTTCAGTTGTTATTTCTTTTATAGCTGCTCGCTAAACCCCTTTGTGAAAATCTTTATCTTTAGAGTTACGAACATTATGTTTACGAATTTTATGTATTTTAACAGATGACTGAAAAAGCTCGTCATGCTTTAAGTCAGGGTTTAATTTGGACAAGTAGCCATGAAGCTGCCTGTGGAGTTACGCTTCATCCGACAAGGTACCTCATAGCAGGTAAGATATATAATGTTTTATATTTATTTTCAAGAGAGAAAGAGAAGTATATTGATTACAAATATTTAAAGTCAAAACGATTTAGTTATATAGAAAATAGTTTAAAGGAATTCTTTTTAAGTAATAAAAATTATTAGGTAAGACTGTTTTCTACATAGTTTAGTTGACTATTTCTTCAGAAGTTATGTAGGTCATAGAATTTAGTTTCGTTGTCGATATTTCATTTAACTATAAATGGCGGAGTAAATTTTTTTTTTGTTACCAACTTCACAGAATTAAAATTTAAAAACTATTTATAAATAATAATGTCGATTCAGATTTTGATTCAATTTATTTTTAAAATTTTTCAGCTACTTATTTACGAAGTAAAATTAATCTATATTAACAGTATGAATTACTTTTATGGATAAAACATTAAAAACTTTTAAAATTTGGTAGCCTTTGCTTTTCGTGTTACAGTTGTTGTTTGATTTTTAACTGCAGGGTTTTTTTCCCCTTATTATTTTATTAAGATTTTATTTTTTATTTTTTGGGGGCATCTCATACTTTTGAGCAACCATCTTAGTATTTATTCATTTTTAATTTTTAACTAATTATTTAGCGATGCAAATCGCATACTTCAATGCACATAGCATTATTATCTGTAATACAACGCAAACAACACCAAAGGTTCCAGCAATATTATTTTAAGAACTTTGTGTGCAGATAAATTTAACTCTTGCCGTTCATTTATTAAAACCTTTATAGTTTTTTACTATCACGGCAAGCTCTATTTTTTTTAATGCTCAACTCCAACTATTACGAAAAGAGATGAAGACTTCAACATGAGACCCTGTGCTCTTTTAACCATTCAACCATTATTATCTGTACAGCTTCAAAGTGTGTCTTTAATTTAAAATTGTTTACTACAAAATTGCACTTGTCTCTCTTTTTGAAGTGGATAGTGTGTTCCAAAACTATTATTATACCAGAAATTTTGGATTAAAAAGGTTCTATTGTACTTCAAGTAGATTTTTGAAAGCAAAAATTACCCACTTCAATAAAATAATCATATTACTTAATGGGTTAAGTATCTCAATGACGAAAATTTTGATTAGTATTATAAACGAAGGAGATATGGATGATGGTAGTTTAATGCAATTAATGATAGCCACAGTAAATTAAACAAAACAAAGAATGGTGAAAATGGGTGCGGAACGCTTGAGGGTTTTTCTTGAATGGAATATCAAGCAAAATCCTTAACATTTTTTTACTATTCAGCCACTCCTATGTATTTCAACACTTCGGGAAGCGTTGATAGGAGTGTTCTGTGTTTTAGTCTTAATCATTGGGGTAAAAATGACCTTACTTCTCGCAGTTTCCCCTTTCGAAATATGTGAATGTTTTCTATAAAAAATGTAACAGTTGATAGGACCGTGATTTTTATTCAAGGTCTGCTTCGCTGTGATGGAACCTCATAAATTAATCAAATTCCATTCCCTCTTTTTCTGGCATGCTGACACTTGATTTTATTCCTTTGAGACTAATTTCTTAGAAGCCATGCTTATTGCACACAATGCTGAAGAAAAATGCACTTCAATTAATTAAAGTGTTGAACCTTTTTGTGAGGAATATTCAGCTCTAAATGACGTCATTACTTCATCGTTCTGTGTATTATCATGCTATGCACAATATAAAGATTCATTTCATCCATTTTGTTTCATTTTACTCTGCTCATGGGTAACTACCAAGATAAAAGATGTCTCGTTGGGAAAAAATTAAGTTAGATAAGATTAATGGATCATTAGATGCAGTTTAATTTATTTGTGTTTGATCATATGTTTGGTTTCAGCCTGACTAAATTAATTTATTGAACAAAAACGTTTCTGCTATAAAGAATCTTATATAGTAAGTGCTCTGTTGAATAAATATGACAAATGGATTTTTTCTCCAGTAAAATAACTTTATTTAATTCCGATGGAGGTTAACTAAATATTTCAATAATGAATATTTAAATATATTATTAGAATATGCTCTTATACATTATGTGAGATTCATCATTATTTAAGTTTGATGGAAATGTTCGAGCTCAATTTAATGTATTACAAATCTTAAAAGTTGCTAAATTTATTGAAAATACCGTTGTACATAAAAGTATAGGTATTGGAAGATAAAAGTAATTATAGGGATTTTAGGACCAAGTTTTCAAGATATTTGTATAAACAAGAAGAGTTCGGTTGGGATATTCCTATAAATAAATGTGTATATAACTCGATATAAATAATATTCGTATATATATGAAAATAAAAATCTTATTTTTAGCCAAGATAGTGTAAATGAAAATGAATGAGAATCACTTAAGCTTGTTTTCATCCAGTATAAATAAGTTTCACAAAAATATTTTCGCATTTTTAAATACAGCTAATTCTTCCTTTAAGTCTTAAATATTAAAAACTAACTGAAATTAAGTTTTAAGTTTTAATTAACTTTAGATGATTTAAAAAAACTTAAACAAAAATTTAGCATTTGGATTATCTATTAGAATTTTAAACAAAACATCAAAATATTTTAACAAAAATTTGGAAATTATAAAAGCAAATGAAAATTAGAACACGAGCCATCGTTTGCATTGAATTACATTAATAGTTTGTTTTTTTTTCTTTTTTTTTTGGCCTTTTCAATACCACATTGGATTCCCTATGCTCTTTGAAACTTAGCCTTATCTTGAGTACTATAAGTATATTTTGAAATAAAGATTGTTTATTTACCCACTTTTCTTATGAGATGATAAAAATGAAAGATAAGAGTTTGCATAATTTGCATAAAAAATAAATTTTGTTCATTGCTTTTCTTTTTAAATTTAAAGAGGTCTAAAAAGGCTTTTATGGCCTCGTTTATTTGTAGACGAAGTAGAAAGATTTTGGTGCTTGCAACCATTAAAATGGTTGTACTTTTCTCTTATTTATAAAGAAATTTTTGAAGAATATTTATATTTTAAAACTAATCATGTATATCGCGCTGGAATCATATTTCCTCAACGTATAAACGAACAAAAAAGTTTTTTTATTTCTATTAAAGGTAAATGTGTATTTCATTAAATTTTAACGAGGTGTACGTATTTTTTAAAAAGATTTTATGGTTTACATATTATACCGTCGACCAATTTCGTCAAATCAAATGATGTCTTCAAATGCCGCGATATACAGCCAATAGTAGAAACCGTTCCCGTACACATTCAAATACAATAATTATAACGATGACAGCATTTGGCGACATTTTTGGAATCGGCAATGTCATTTCACTTGGTGAAATCGGTCGACGGTACAAATACGTAAGTACCAAGATTTTATAAGAATATAGAAAAAAGAAAGTGAAAATGTGTCGAGTCTTTAGAAACGGTTTTGAACTGACTTTGATTTGATTTCATTTGACAAACTATTTGTGATGAGGCATATTTTAATTCAGTTTCTTTCTCTCCGTATAATATAATCCCATTGTTTTAACATTAAAATTCCACATTGAAGACGTTTTAAACAGGTGAATATGGTATTCACTTTAAATGGATTGCGTATGTATTCAGCTTTGTAATTAAATTACCTTGCTAGACGTAATTAGTCTTTTGAAAGGAAGATTGTGGAACACTGAAATAACAGCAAAATACTGGATTATTGAAGGATTTACTAAGCACTTAAGAGTAAATTCGTGATCTTTGACATTTTTTTTTTGGTTTGTTTTTTTTCTTTTAGTATTTATGCTGCTGCAATTTATCATTACGTTTTCGCGGAAGTGCGATCGGGTTGCCAAACAGCGATTAAATCAAAGGGATGATTTTAGAGGCAGACATTACCGTCCAGCGTGACTTTTGTACAATGGCCAGAACTTTTGAGACTTCTTATCTTGATGAATGAAACCCCTCATCCATTTCACCATTGCTATTTATTACGTTTAAAACTATTATTATTATTTGTTAAAATGCTAGAGCAATTTTGACATGTTGAGATTATGTAATTGATAAAATATGTTCCCGCATCAAATTCTTTTGCAGAGTTGTAAATATTGTGAGGCATTCTTATCTCTTCCGCACCATCCTTTCAGTTTAAGACTATAATTAAATGTTCAATAACTGGCAGCCAGTAGTTGAGGTTGGCAATAAATGTATGTTTAACCGCAAAAGCAGAAATAAATCATAGAGTGCACCATTTCTAAAGCTTTGACGTGCCATTAATATAGTTATTCAATTTACTTTTAAGAGTAGAAAGACTAATTTCCATTCTAATAGCTTGAGATGAGTACTTCATCATATTTTAAAAATAATTTGATTTTGTATAAAAGTGCTTTTAATGGTCTGTGAAGTATTTTAATGGAAAAAGCGATTATACTTACTTTTACATATTTAATTATTCGGTCATTTAATTTATTTCATTTATAAATGTAATGCACCATTTTTTCTGTGACTTTTAAGGTATCCTCCCATTGTAATTAGAAACCCACAATTTCTACTATTCAATTTGATTTTTTTTCATCTTGTGTAAAAAAAATTGGGATTTTGTTTATATTTCCTTCATATATTTTCCACTGACATTTTAGTGACGTAGTATCATCATCGAACTAGTTTGATTTTCATTATTTGTAAAGCGTAGTGTCAGATAGTGTTATCTTTGCTGTGAAGAAAAGAGGTTAATCGTGAAATATCTGAAACTGAATATTATCGCGATTAGACATATTTATTTGATTAATGTTTGTTTACGTTGTATATCCGTGTGTTATCATGCCTTTACGCAAAGAGGTCAGATAAATCTTTGTTAAAAGATTATACTAATTAAATTACAAGTAAACTATCAAAAAAGTTAAAACTTTTTTTCAAGAAATACTAGAGAATATCTCCTTTTGACATTATATACGAATCTGAGATTAAAAGTTGTTGACTTCAAACATACATTTAAGACACGTGTTTCAAAATGCGGTTATTCATAAAATCTGTTTTTAAAATTTTTTTTATTAAGGTATTCATAGTAAAATTAGCTTTTTCTTTTTACCAAAATCTTATTATAAATATCTGTATTGAATCTCAAAAATTAGCGTTGAAATCAAGACAGTTGATATGAAGGAAATTATTATGTATTTTAGTTATATTTGTTAGTTACACTTATTATTAATCTATAATTAGTTAGAATTAGCTTTATAATTGATGAATAAATGATGTTCTTTTAAACTTTTATCAGCGTGTCATGTTCTAAGATATTCTTAATAGATATTCTGGATTTTAATGTAGTCATGAGTAATAATACTTAATTAATTAAAAACTTTTCTTTTTATAAAGCAAATGCAAATGCCAAACCTATACATTTAACTTAAAAGTTAATCAAATTAAATACAAGTTAATTAAAGTTTTTGTTGATATAAACAAAATCGACAAAGAACGCGACCTAGTTTTCAATCTGCACCCTGTATCTCGATATGGAGCCATTAATTTTGCATGTGGTTACTCCGTATGCAAGTGTTGAACAACACTTTTCTTCAGTCCGAAAAATAATATCGCATTTCTTCAAGATAGAGAAGATTGTACTATGAAAAGTGTTAATAAAAGAACGAACGCCATCAATGCATAATCGTCGGTCACGTATTATATATGCTTGCAGGTGCAAATAAACCCCGAAGTCTTTTCGAGTAGAAAGCTAAATGAGGAATTCTAAGGTCTTAACTGCTCAACAGTAATGATGAAGAGCCTTTCAAGGATGTCTGAATTTACACAACTTGACAGATTTCACTTTGTTTCAGTAGCTTATTTTGAGTTTGAGCTTTATTTTTTTATTTACTTAGTGAAAGTTATTAAAATATTATTTGAAAAATTATTTGTTATGCGGTTCTGGTAATCAGGTTTGACAATTTTGGATAATATTTTTGTCTGAAAAGCATTTGTGGTTGAGATTATGTTTTTGATCAGGATGTAAAATTTTTTTTTTTTTTTTTTTTTTAGAAATTAGATAATAGAAGAGTTAAGAGAATTTTTGATATTTGAGAATCTGATGCTGCTTATTAACTACATTCATTAAACTTTAGATACAATTTGAAGTTTGACTTTTCAAAACACTTTTTAAAAGATTTTAACAGAAGGTTATATCCTTATTTGGTCATTAATTTAAAATAGAATATTATTCAATAATCTTTTTTACGACTGCCACAAAGAGAATTTTTTTATTTAATAGGAACTTTGATGTACAAAGTGATGATGTTTACAGTGACTAAAATGCAAATTATTTAATTTCAGCTGTTCTTTGGCAAATGATATTTTCTTTTCTTTCTTTCTTTTTTTTTTTTTTTTAACTAACCGAACGAGAATAGTTACGTAAAACAGGGATTGTAGGAAATTAATCAAATTTAACTCCTGAGGCTTAATTATTTGTATTGTGATAATTTAGATAGAAAACGAAGGGTAGTCTCAGTTTATTTTTTTCTATCACCTTGCTGAGAAATAAAATTATGAAACTCATCGCAAACGATTAATGATATTTAAATTAAGCGAAACCAAGTCTTTCTCTTTAAAAAAATTGAGACTTGGCAAACCATTGATATATTTTAATGAGTGCATATTGTGTATGTAGAAAAACATAACACATACTACATTCATATAACATTCTAACATTGATAGAGAAATTTACATTACAATAACAAGTTAAAATTATTGAGTTTTGTTTTTATATTTAGATTTTTTAAAGAATATTTTCATTTTCGTATAAATTATTTTATGCATTTTTATTTCCGCCTTTAATCTATATTCCTCAAACTATTATAATCGATATATTTCTCCTACTTGATTATTTTTTTAACGTACCTTACTCATTACACATTCTCTTATTGTGAATTAAAAATGTTTAAAATTTTTTACAGGTCGTATACGTGGTGAGAAACCGTTTGTATCTCTCTGTCACTTCGTTCAAGAATGGCCTAAACTCTCCTCCAAACAGAAAAAAGGATTCCGTAAATTGTATCAGCAAGGATGCCGTTGCAGAGTAAGTAAAATATTCTTATTTAAAAATATGAACGTATGCATTATTAACGTATGAAAGATGTTTAAGAATTGAATTCATTTAACTACTTTTACAGCAATGTCCCTCTTATGGGCTGCATATTTGCAACCAAGTCTTTCCCAACACAGAAAGTCCCCAAAATGAGAGCCATTTCATGAGGGCACCATCTAGTGGCGGCCTTCGCTAACAAATTTTGTCGCCTGAATTAATTTTTATTCAAACTCTCGTTGGATGTTAAATACTGTCGTGATTTAATTGTGCCTAGAGTAGAACCGAATTGATACTCAAGGGAGGCTTTACATGCTCCATAATCATGACGCTTGCCTACGATTTTCGCATCCAGAAATTCTATCGATTTTAGAAGGGATCGAACCCGCAATCTTGGGCTTACGAAGTGGGCACGGTGCCTCTAAACCACCTTGCCGACTTTTCTGTAATATGTAAGATGCTTAATATGATATAAACACCCTTACATTTTGTAAAAAATAATCCAAACATTACTTTTAACGACTAATTTTATGATGAAGTTAATATTTCATTTTTTTCGAATATAGGAATGAGTATTGCTTTATATAAGTTAAGTTGATAAAGAATAATCTTTAAGATAAACTGACAAGGTGGAGGGCATGACTAAGGAAATTCATTTGGGGACGAGACTTTGTGTAACAGTAGTACTGCTATAGGGTATTCAAACTCCAATGTGTAATTCCGCCGAATGGCCAGTCAATTCCGAGAAAATAGCCTTCGAAATTCATACTTAGTTTATATACAAGTTATTTTCTTCCTGACACAACGTCTCCGTGGTATGATCGTCAACGTATCGGAGTACTATGCAATGGCTCAGGGTTCGATTCGCGCGAGCGGCCAACTTCCTGTTTTTATTTTTTTCTCCAATTTATTTTATTATTTATTTTCAGAATTAAATAATTTTATTTTTTAAAAAGGACTCATTGATTTTTAAATTGTATTTTATATAATTATAGTAACTATTTTACTTTTTTATAACACAAAAACAACTAATATATGGTATAACTACAGTTACTTCTGTCATTAAAATCTAATTAATTGTATTTTTAAAATTATTCCTTATACCTAAATGGCCATAAAATTTTACTTCCGTTTTTAACAAACCGATTTTGGTCAAGAGAAGGGCAGCTGTTTTTAAAGAGCAGGTGTTATATATATATATTCTTTTAAGAACAAATAATTCTTTTAAAAACAAAGAATGCTCCAATAAAATGAGAAATCAGTAGATACGGATTTTTGTTACTGCACTATTGCTTAAATTTTTTGCTATTTTTACCCCTGTTTTTACATTATAACCTTGTTACTTAAAAAACATTGTTCTTGAGGTAATTCTTTTATTAACTGCACTGCATGTCAAAAAATTGTTTTGAATGTTTTTATGATAATTATCACTCAGGTTCTTGTATGTAGTAAAAAAAATTATGTAAGACAAAGTTAACTTTTTACTTATATTTTTGTTTAACTTTATTTATTTTAATTTAATTTATTTTTACTTTTTATTTATATTTATTTAACTTTATTTACTATTATTTAATTTATTTTTACTTTTCATTTATATTTATTTAACTTTATTTATTATTATTTAATTTATTTTTACTTTTTATTTATAAGTATTATTATCATAACTATTAGTTGTTTTGTGTTTTAAAAAAGTAAAATAGTTACTATAATTATATAGAATATCATTTAAAAATCAATGAGTCTTTTTTAAAAAATGAAATTATTTAATTCTGAAGATAAACAATAAAATAAATTGGAGGAAAAAAAAACAAAAACAGGAAGTTGGCCTCTCGCGTGAATCGAACCCTGACCCATTGCATAGTACTATGATGCGCTGACGATCATGCCACGGCGACGTTGTATCAGGGAGAAAATAACTTGTATATAAGCCAAGAGAGTATGAATTTCGAAGGCTATTTTCTCGGAATTGACTGGCCATTCGGCGGAATTACATTGGGGGTTTGAATACCCTATAGTAGTATTACTGTTACACAAAGTCTCGTCCCCAAATGAATTTTCTTAGTCGTGTCCTCCCCTTGTGAGATGCGTATTGTTTTGAACTGTATGAAATAAATTCTTAAATATTTATCATAAGAAACTTGTGCATCTACCATTGGAAGTATTCTAAATCAATTCTTATTTAAATCTTTTTATGTCGTCTCCAAATAAGTATTTTCATTAAAATAATTGAAACTCCTTTAAATTTTCGATTATTTAATTCAAAATGGATATTGAAAATCAAGTTTTGGCATCTTAATCATAATCGAATTAACTGATAGGATAAAAGAAATCGAGTAATGAACTTATCATAAAAAGATTTCGCTTGCAATGCTTTCAATATCTTATAATAGACTTAAAAACCACATATCTTAATGTCTTGTGTGTGATTCAAATGATTATCTGAAGATGATGCTGTAGAATTTACTAGTACTTCTCCTCTTATTCTCTCTCTATTATTCTTTAATATTTAGATATTGTGTATAAAATTGTATTGTTTCAGTTGCATTACTAATTCTGTATTCTTTTTTGTCCTAGGTTCGTATGCCCAGTTTTGTGAAGAACCATCGGGAACCTTTCTGTACATGGGAGACATTCCGAGGCAAAACGGATTGTCAAGGCCTGTACTCGTTGTGTGTACCAACTGCGCATGCACGTGTATCCAACGGTACAGAAGAATGTTCATGGGTGAGCACCGCTCAGTACAGACGGTGTATGAAAGAAAGGAAATATGAAAGAGAGATAGAACCTTAAAATACAGTTCTATTTCTTGCATCATAGATGATCAAGAATCATTGAGACGAATTAGACTATGTTTTCTGTGTTAAAGTATATATATCCAAATATATACCTACATTAGATCTGATGCCTGTATACGTTGTAGCAATGTATATGTTACAACTTTAGTTATCAGAGGTGTCTATATCCAAATTTTGATGTGTGAAATTTAATTTGTTTATCATTTGTAAGAGGAACATCTACAAAATTGATAAACGGAAAACTTCGCATTTTGTATTATAAAACTGCGGGAATTATGTTATGTATGAACTTATATAAAAATGAGTTATCTTATTCAAATCAAAGTTGGGGGATGTAAATTTCGTTACTTTTTGTCGGTGTTCCTAACCATGCTTAGACTTGTATTTATTTGTCATTTTTTTTAGTGTTCATGTTCGGATTTTAACTTAGTTTTGTGTGGTCGTATTGTGTATATTGAATGTAAAAAGTTATTCACAGTATTAAATTCTGTAAGGAATGAGGTGTATTAGTAGGATTGGTGTTCAATTTCTTATAGGACTAAATCCACCAATTGAAAATACTATAACCTGCTTACTTTATAAGCAAATTGGCACTGACGTAAGCTAGTTGTTACATTTGCGTATATTCATTTGTATTTTTTTTTGCACTGGGCAGCACTGAAGACTGATTGGACTTGAGGAATAATATACTTATATACTTGATGAAGAATAGATGGAGTATTTCTAAACTGACATGGATTTGTATATTATGGAACCACTTCTTTTAGGCGTATCTTATGTTGCCTTTTTGTAAATTTGGATATTGGTTTTTGCATTTTATTGATAGATATGTGTATGTAATAATGACACTGAACCTTTTTTAAGGTTGAATAATTTTATTAAGTAGCTTTAAAGAAATTCATCAATGATTTAGCATTGGTATTTGTATTAAGTTCCTTTATCATTTTTGTTACGAGAAATCTTTAATTTACTGAAAATGTATTTCATGACTCTAATATTTTTTTTAAAAGATATATTTAGTTTTCAGGTTTCATTTCTTGCTAACGAGAAAAAAACATTATCGTTATTTACTTGTTCTAATTTCAAATAACAAACTACATAATTATACAGTTTATATATATTTTCTTAATTTGTGTGTAAACTTTCGGTAATTTTAGTTGAAAAAGGACCAGATAATTTATAATTTTGTTTATTCACGTGGAGTTTTCATTTTTAAAATATTAAAAGATTGACAATACTAAAAACATTTGAAATAATTTCATTTTACATAATTTTTAATAATGGAATCTGAAATGCAAATGATGAAAACTCTTATTTTTAAACGTATTTGTATTATTTTATTAAGTTTTAATATTAAAAGTTTAATTAATCAATTATTCCAGTTTTGTGGCTTTAATGTTATTTTTATTTCACTGACTTTGGAGGCCTGAATGAGCTTAAACAGATGAAGGTAGTTCTATGCGTTGCTATTCGATAAAATTTGGTGCCATAAATACATCTTAGTTCGAGGCTAAAATTCATTATCATTCATTTTTGTTAATATCATTTAGATTCCAGCTTTGCTCTTCAGTATCATAGATTAAACACATATTTCTTCACTTTAATTTAATATTTACATTTTGTTATCATTTATAGGAAAGAGTGAGCAATATGCTTACTAAACCTATTCTTTATTTTAAAGCTTGGAACATGTGAGCAAAAGAGTTTGTTAAAGTGCGGTTACATACGCCTAACAAGAGCGTATAATATGTTAGCCTGTTTAAGTTCAAATATTTCCTTTTTATTTTTTGCAGACATGTTCAAAGACTTTTTTTCATTTCATGTAAAACATTGGAACTGTATTTGTGGAGAATAAAGTATAATGAAGAAAAAAAAAGTGGGTTGTTTACATGTAAATTTGGTTGAACACATTTATTTGTAGTTTTACTGTGATATGTCGATAAAACGGAAGAGAGCGTACAATGGCTGATTTTTATCTGCCACTGTGGCTCATCTTTTACGCTTTACTGACCTCATTAGTTACGATATGTACGTACAGTTTCCATATGTATGTTATTTTTCTTTTTTATGAATAAATGTTTTTTTGATACTTAAAATTCTTGTAGTTGTCTCTTTGATTTCTTATGACTTTGTATACCTATGTATATATGAGTTAATGTATTCATGTGCTATAATCCACGTGGATTTCTCAATACACTTAATACACACACCACGTGGATCACAGAATACTTGGAAGTATCCGAACACATTAGTATGTTTAATTTAGCTTAAAACTTCAGTTGTTTTCCATCAATTTTACACAGCACACTTTTGTCTTTCCGAAACAGTTTTTTATTGTTTCTATAAGAATTTGAATGAGAAATATTACAATTATTTAAAAAATGATTTAAATGGAAAAGGAATTAAACATATAAATTACAGGAAGTGAGCATGCAAATATGTCTGTTTAAGAATCATAAGTTCTTTCAAAGTAGCATATGGTAACACCGTA
The DNA here is from genome assembly GCA_019973955.1 of Trichonephila inaurata madagascariensis. Taxonomy (NCBI): domain Eukaryota; kingdom Metazoa; phylum Arthropoda; class Arachnida; order Araneae; family Nephilidae; genus Trichonephila; species Trichonephila inaurata. The sequence goes on from BMAV01005284.1 coordinate 307,057, forward strand.
ATTTAAAGCTACCTTTCATTTATTATTAAATGACAACCAGATGGCGTTACTAGTTATTTTGGAGGGAAATACCTTTCTTCTCAAGTAGAGCTCGATTAAACTGTTCGCGTACTTGATAGGAATTGCCTTTCCCTATGTAAGATGGTGTACTGGGCTCTGAAATGAGTGTTTTATGAATGTTTTCGTGCTCTCTAGTGTTGTGGAACTTTAAGATAATTAAATAATGTTTGTTCTTGTATATATAGCAGTCTTAATTATCTTAACTATAAATAATAACACTCATATGAGGAAGATTACTAAGACCTTATACTTTAAAAACATAACATAGCTGCATGTTTTTATCTCGTATAAAGTGACCTGTTATTTGCTTACAAACAAAGGTTAATGTACTTTTAAATGTTTTATTTTAAAAAAGTGTGATTTTATGTAAACATTCCTATCTTTGAAATGGGATTAATGCAATGTCTGGATTCGGATTATTTTGAAAATTTGACAATGTATTATATATTTTTTATAGCTTATAGTATCAACAGATTTATAGTGTAATTATTATTTTAGTTTATGAGGGAAGGTCTGCAATTTTAAAAGTATATTGTAAGAAATGCTGAAAATCTTGTATTAAACTTCCAATCCCTCATAATTTAATGTTTATAAATATATATTTTACTTGTAATAAAAACAATCGAGAAAACTCTTATTTCGAGAGTGAAAATATTGCTGAAGTTGGACTATTTTTCGTGCAGATATTACCGAAAATAATATGGAGCTATTATTATTTTTTAAGTGTACGAACTCAGTACATTTTCCTTATTTGTAAAATCTTAGGAGATTTTTTAATACTTTATAAGTCGGAAGTTAATTTTGACTGAAATCAAATGGAAAAATATCAGTAAAGTTGTTTCAATTACTGTTCGTATAAATAAATACTACGCTCTAGACATATTTGGATGCTTAAAGGTATCAAAATAACATTAGTTTATTAAGTTATTGGCTACAAAGATAATGAGAAGATAAACATGCACTATACAAATATTCAATAAAAAGGTAAATATTAGCTACATTTCATTTGTAAATGTTTTAAGGCTGTTTTCCCCAAGTGTATAAGAGTCTGAACTAAACTCAAAGCATATTTTCAGGCAGAAAGATGCCTCAATTTTCATGAAAATTTGCAACGTTATAATACATATATCTGATAATAATACAGCGTTTTTAAAACTTCAAAGTTTTCCATTAATACTTATTTCTTTAACTTAACACATAAGGATTGCACATTTTATAGCAGAAAAATATGAATCCACTCGGTTAAAAATGAAATGTATGATAAAATATACTACTCTCTGTAGGGTAGTGAAGCCAGAGTATAATATTAATGTTTCAGTTATTTTATATTTGAAAAAATGTTCCAAATTCAGGTCCTATTCTTTAACACTGATCGAAGACAGCCTTAATGTACTGTTCATTGTATACAAGTACTGAAATATTTGTACTTATAAATTTTGATAAGTTTCAAACAATTGAAGATTAATCAATCAAAATTACAGAGTACAGAAAAAAAAGCATCGGAATATTTCTATGTAAAAGTATGATGTTCGACAGACAAAAATGTTGTATGTAGAAAGATCCTTAATTTTCTTCCAAAATCAATAGTATTAAAATGAAAAGGGAATGTGTAGCATAGATTGTTTTAAGTACTTGATGAACATTAAATGACAATTTTTATCATTGTTGCCAGGACTTACAAAATACAAAATAGAACACATAATACGAAAGCTTATAAAATACTTATAGGTTGGTTATATTCTATGAACATTAATGCTAAGTATAAATAAATTTAAATCTTTTAGTGAAAAAAAAGAGAAGAGAGAAAGAGAGAGTACAACATTTAATAAATTTTAATAATAAACACACTATATAATCGGTACAAACTGTCATATAATATATGTATATTATTTCTTTTTTCATAGCTCTTTAGTTAAGGGAAGAAAAATATCAGCGTAAAATTTAAATTGAGTTCATTATTTTACCTTAATTCGAGACTTAATTTACATAATTATATTTTTTTTTAGAAACTTTTTACTTAAAAAACTTTGACAAAGAGTACGTATGCATTATTTTAAGTTATTATTAATGTGTGCCGTTTAAATTATTACATATATATATAATCTAAATATAATTATGAATAAAAAAAATGTTCATTTAGAATGTTTTTTAATAAAATACCATTCTCTCGCACACACTTTTTTTTATTTTTAATTTCAAGATTTATTGAATAAGTATTAGTGTATTAATCTCCTCCCCACAAAAGAGTTCAACTTTGTGCGAAAATGTTACAGCATTTACTCAGAATGTTATAGAAATATATACATATAAATATATATATATATATATGTGTGTGTGTGTATATAGGTTTGTGGAAATACATGCATATATACATACATAGATATTTTTAGAAACGCATATATAAAATTTGCATTCTATGTATTTTTTTTAAAAAAGAGTTTACTTCACTAAAAAGCAAAACATTCAAAGAACTATTTTTAAACGAACATAAAAACATTCTTAAGATGTTTTGATGCGTAAAATCTGAGAAGATATCTTTTTTTATTCCTTCCTTTTGTGTATTCTGCGTTCTTCGCCAAAGGAAATTTTGATTGGACGCTTCAACATAAATAACGATTATCCTCGAAAAGGTGCAATTGTATATCACTTTCTAGAAATGCAATTTAAAAATGGTGGGTACGGTGAGAAAGTTTTGTGAGTTGGCGAAAATTGTCAAGGTTTGCCTAAACAACTAAAATAAAAAGACATATACGTGCAAAGTGAAAGGCGCAAACCATGTTAAAATCGAATTGTTAGAAAGGCAGCAATGTTTAAAAGCTTCTAGGCAATTTTTCTTGGTGCTATTTCTAACAATGATCCTAGCACGAAATGCTCCCCGGCCGCTTTTGTGCCATTGTTCACTCAATAATATATTTGATTCAGGTTTTAGAAGGCAGAAATTTTACACCGTAAAATTTGCTTTTATTTATACCCCAAGATATCCTAGGTAAACAATATTTGTTTTTATTTCTGTGTGGGTAGCTCAAACACAAACATTCGAAGCAACTAAAAGAAAATATATGCCAAAAAAAGAATATCTAGAAAAATATGTATACGATGTAAAAGTCTAAGATTGCCTAACACACTTCGAATAATGGCATTATTTTATGTTTTAAGTTTGGTGAAAAATTACTGCATCTTTTATACGTTTTTTTAATAGATGCGATTATGATTCATTAAATAAATAATCTTTTATAGAAATAGATTTATAACTATTCATCATTTCATCATTTTTAGTTTAAAGAGTAGTTAAAAATTCAAGAAATGTAATAGGGACAAAGAAAATTGAATCCAATAAAAAATGGCTAATCCAACATTTTAAAATGTTTATTTTAATTCAACCAATTCATATGAGTATGTATAACGATATATTTTATGTACATATATATTCAGATCTTTATCAGGACATGAGAAATATAAAGTAATCATGATTCAATATTGAAAATATAAATAAAAGTTGTATTTTATACAATTTTTTTTCAACTTGAAAAATTGAAAAATCCGAGTATTAACTTGTTTGTTACATGCTTAGATATTTATTGGGGGATTATAGTTATACACCATTTAAAATTATATATTGAATACATTAGTTAATGCAATTTTTTAAAACTATTCCTGTACTAAAACCAATTTCCCTTCTGAAGAAAAATACAAAGATTTTTTCTGTAATATATATTGAATTTTTTTGCGATCTGCATCAGTTTTATCTTTTTACTTGATGCAGAGTAAAAAATTTCAAATTCCTGCTTATTATAGGATTATTTTTACTAATCTGCGTAATTTCCTTTGTTAAATAGGATATTACACATCTAAAATATTTTTTACTGAAAAATATATTTTAATTTCTTAATTTATTACTCTGTACTTCTTTAAAATCAGTTTTTTAAAATTTGTGATACTTGGTTTAGTATTTTATATATTTAAAAAGAGATAGACCCCCTCCCATCTCTATCCTTTTTCTAGTTTTTAAACATTTCCTGTGTAATTATTCTTGGAATAAGTCATTACGTTTTAAAATTTTATAAGAAAATTCACACCCTTTCCCCCAAGAAAAACTGTACCGAATTTCAATCTATATCAGCTAAAAATTTCAAAACGTGTTGAACATTTTTTTGCATGTATAAACAATAATTGTTTTTAATGATGATTCCATTTTTTATAATAATAATAATAATAATAATAAAAAAGCGAATGATTTGCTTTTAAAATATGGAATTTCAGAAATATTTAAACATTTATATATAAAGAAGAATTATTGTATACATTTTATTTGAATTACCGTATTTATTCAAATTTAAGCCGCACTTATTTACCAGTGTTAATGGTACTGAAAATCGGGTGTGGTTTAGAATCGAAGGCGGAAAAATTCATTGGATGGGGAAATGGAACATGATACTGGCGGTTAAAGTATAATTACAGGTTCATGTATCAACTTAAAAGTTCTTATTACTGGTAAAATAATTATTCACACTTTTTATTAGTTCTCTTTTTAATTTTTTTTTAATTTCACAGATATAAGATATCGATAAAACATTTTACACTACTTTTTATTTTTTCATAAAATTGTGCTGAGAATTTGGGGTGCTGCTTAGAATCGATGGCGGCTTAGATTCGAATAAATATGGTAATTTCTATAGTGGCAAGTATAGATTTTAACAACCTAATGACCTTTACATAATTATATCTTTGATTTTTTTTTGACAGAAGAAACGCATTTAATATTTAAGAGTGGTAGTTTATAAATTTTACTGAATGAAGGATATATTATAAGTATAAAAAAAAAAGATCTAATAAAAATTATGTTTCATTCATTTTGTGGATGATTCCAGAAGCGGTAATTTAAATTCATATTTTTGGTTTAAGCAAATGTTTTTGTTGATGAAATTCCTGTATCTATTTACAATAACTGACAAATAAAATCCTAAATTTCAGAACAATTTAATGAAAAATATTTAATATACACACTAACTTTCAAATTGCATATTTTCTTTCTATGCGTATACTTATTCACCAGATAAAAATGTAATATACACCTTATTAGCATAAGTATATAGTTTGTCTTAAGCGAAGTATTGTGATTTAGAAAAATTGTACAGGATGTTTCTTTCATAATAACTTCTTATGTACCTAAAATGCAACTGTAAATATCTGCTAAGGGGGGAAAAATACAAAAGTTTTTTCTCTAGATGTAATTGCTAATCTAAATTTTAAACTCTGTAAAATGAAATTTTAAAAAAAGTGTTAAAAATAACTATTTCTGTTAATGTAGACTTACCATTTCCTTGTGGTTTGGGAAATATGACTGCTCAATCAGTGGGAAGTTTTCTTTACCTAACCTTCTTTGCATATGAAGAAGTTGAGAGAACTGTATAAAAAGGAAAAAATATATGTACCCATCATGTATTTCTAATTATTTTACAGATAAAGAAATCAATGACACAATCCTTTGATAGGACAAATTAAATATTAAACAATAAAGGTATGAGAAAAGAAAGGAGGACTAGCCAATCGTCTTAAAAAAGTGCAAGGTTTTGTTGCACTCTTTTTTTTTTAAATCTGCGTAGATATTTTATTCTAACTACGATAATTATCCTTATAAACACTTTTCTCACTCCTTTTTTTAAGTTCGAAATTTAATTATTTTGATGTTCTGTAAAGTATTTATTTACGTTGATAAAATGGGTAACACATTTATCTCTTTAACTTAGAAAGGGGAGCAATTAAACTCGCTAAACTTTAGTAAAATTCAAAAGAGCACAAAATAAACCAAACAAGCGTATATAATGATAGCTATGGAGCTCTCATTTTACGTTTTGGATTAAATAAAAATAAAAATGAGCACAGGGGTAAAGTAGCATTAAACTTGTTAACAATCAAGAAAATCGTGCAAATGTTTTTTTTTTTTTTTTAATATAAGGCTTAGTCCTTTTCAAATCAATAAACGCTAGCTTGTCAATTCCACTGAAAATATGAAAAATTTACAACACCATATTTGTTTAGCAAACTTATAAAATATGTAAAATCGAAAAGTGCGAAATTCTTATTTTTAATAATTGTAATGCGCGTGACAGATATCAACTATGATATACAGTTTAAATTATGAAGGTGCAATGTAGAAAAAAAGTGGAAAGTTTTAATGTTTCAGTTGTATGAAATAATAGGATGTGTTAATTTTTCCCCACATTTTTTTTTTGTTTTGTTATAATGTTATATTCAGAAAATATTTAAAGTATATTTCCTTTTTATTTATTTGAGGAAACTTTGAAATATCTGTTTTGAAGTATAAAATTTCCAAGGAATTTTATTCCTTAGTGTAATAAATATTCTTTTGATACTGAAAAATAAAGCGATTGCTGAGTAAACTCTCTGCAACAGTAGCAAAATAAACTTTTTACAAAAGCTTTAATTGCCTAATTATGGGAGAACGAGAAAATTTCTTCAGTTTTTTTTATACTTAAGAAGTAAATAAAAATGTAAAACATTTTTAAAGTATTTAATTTTAAGTTTAAAAATATATGAACTAAAAATAAATTTAAAATTTTCTGAGATACAGTTTAGAGAAGATAACGTCTTCTCATACTCCTCACTTTCATATTTTTCTTTTTTCATTTCAAAACACAAAATGTTTTTCATTTGATTCATCGTTTCTAAATATGTCTATCTTGAAACTATGTTTATTTGACCTTTTAAAATAGCAAAATATGTTTTTGCGTTGGTATGATTAATCAGAAAAATAAACGAGGGAAAAATAAGATTTTCCATCTGTGCCTCTCTCAAAATAGAGCAAAAATAGTAGCTCGTGCTGCCATCTATCAGTACATATTTTAACTAGATCTGTGGTTTTCTTTTTTTAGATGAATAATATTGCCGTAAGTGCAAAACCTTAATGTAGATTTCTTTATTAATTCAATAGAAGTGTAAAATGTTTTCAAAGCAATACAAGAATTGCTATTTATTTAGGAAATTATTTAATAGCTCAGACCGATAAGGGAATAGATTCATTTAAAAATTGTAAGTTTTTTTTAATTACAAAATTTTTGTTATGGCACAAAAATATTTAATTGGAGTCATTCACGTTATTTTTTTAATTAACACTGGATATAAAAACGAAAAAAATAAAATTGTATCAAATTACTATTAATGAGGCTGATCATTTCTGCGTAAATCTTCCTTCTATGATACACATTTTACTCAAATAAAATATTTCTAAGTTTTTTTGAAGCACTAAATTCTGTCAAAACAAGTAAAAATTATATGACTTAAGTTAAAAAAATTATTAAATATAACATCTGAGATGAAATTGGTTTTATAAGCCATAAAAAATTTTAAGAATTTTTCAGTCACGTTCCATGCCATATGGCGCCATCTAGTGTAGAAAGTTATACTAAATATTGCTATACAAGGAGCGAAATTTTCCAATAATAAAGGATTTTCAACACCACTTTAATCATATATTTTTCACATTTAGATAAAATCAAGATAAAAAAACACTTAACTTTTTTTTAATTTCAAGAAGTTATAAAAGTTCTAGCTCTCTCTATATATACTGGATTATAATTCATATTATTATTTTTAAGGAAATTACTTGCATAAAAAATTATAATGTTTTGACATATAGAGAGAACGAGTTGTGAATCTAAGTACAAGATTTAATTTGAAGGACCTTTATGCATCAAGATCAAAACTAAAAAAGCATATAATAATTTTATGTCTTTTTATGTATTTATATCTATTATTAATATTTTTTTCATTTATTTTACAAAATCTACTCATATTTTTAAGCAGCTCTTAACTCTCTTAGTCTTTTTTTAAAAAATATTTATAATAATAAAATTTAACTCGAAAACATATCGTGTTCGTAAAGTTTCATGTTTATAAGCATATAAAAATATTTATCGAAAATGTGACAAAATTTCACTGATTTATTTCTGCTATAATACCATCTCACATCGGTAGATTTGAAGCAGGATTGCAGCGGGTATAGAAATCCCCGAACTTATTTAAAAAGTGTAAGCTATCAATATAAATAAGTTGTTTCTGTTTCTAAAAGCTTGTAACACATTCTATTTCAAAGAAAAATAAAATAATTTAAATTAACTACGTTTAAAATTTAGACTCCGAAATACATGACAAAACTCCTTAATGAAAAAAATGAAGAAAAAATTTTTTAATTACTTTAATGAATTTAATTTATTATTATTATTCAATTAATTTTCGCAGCTAGATGCTCAAGAAAAAAATTAGGCATCAACTTTCAGTAAAAAGTTTTTTTGCTATCTGTATAACGTTAAAGAGTTTTATGTTAGAGAACACCATTTGAAAGGTATGCTTCCAGTGGTGTAACGGAGAATATTGGCATTCCTCCCCAACAAAGTCAGAATTTAGTCCCCCTTGAATTCTGGCCCCTCCCCTGATGCGGGGGTTACGGGATGTACGTTACGCCACTGAGTACTCTATGTTTAAACTGATGCGCTTCAAATTTAACATTTAGATTATGTTGAAGAAAAACCGATTATAAACAAGGAAAGGAGATGGGTAAAGATCGGCCTTTTTTCGCCCATCTTAGTCTAAAATTCAAAGTATTTATTGGAGCTATATTATTATATTTATGTGAACTTTAGGTATTGATCTTTATTTTTCTTCTAAAATAGGAAGGAAAAAAAAAAAAAAATAGTGAGTCACATAAAAAAAGTTATCAAACTTGGCGAATTCGTTGAGATTTGTTATTTCAAGCGCTTTTTCTAGCTTCTATTTAATAAAACAGCTGTTAAACGCTTTAAGCTACAATAATAAGGCTTTTAAACTGACATTAATTTGTTTTGGTGCATTCAGCGCGTTGGTGTGATACGAAACAAAATAGCTTGTCCGCGAATCGGCCAGACTCACGTGTACGTACGTGTTCAAACGTGTCTTCACCTTGAGCATGTCATATTGTAATACAAATATTTCTTTTGTATTGTGACCAATATTTTACGTAGTGTTATATGCATTTTGTGTATTTTATTAAAAAATAATGCACCCACGAACAGCTTAATCAATCGGGGCTGTACTCTCTTTACATAAATCGAGAAGATTCCTCAGTTGTTCGACTCCAGTTGAGATCACGACATACAAGTTCAAAAGTATATAGCATATGAATAAGAACAGGTATAGGTCATAATCCAAACATTGAATGGTATTGTCAGTGCAAAGTTGGGGCTAGAATTGTTGGCTGCTGTGCACATGTTGCATCTGTTGGCGACGGACCACGTAATTTTGAACCATGGTCAAGTGACGTGGACGACACCTGAGCTGGCACCCCCCTCTCCTACCTACCACACCCCACCCACGGGAGGATGTTGCATCTGTACTTCGGTACTTAGGATACTGGCGCTATAATCACACTCAGACAAAAACACCAAGTTTTGGAGAAGCTGATACACACTTCAAAACGCTGCTACTGGATGGTCCAGAGAAGATTTAGCCAGTGACAGTAAGATGGAAATATAATCGAAGACATTTGTTACAAATAGTTTAACATCGTTATTTTTTTTTTCTTCCTGTTTTCTCTATTTAATGAAAGATAATTTAAAAAAACCTAACATCTTCATTCCGATTGAGTACCAGTGTTAAAAAAAATACATAATATAAATTTGTCGATGGGCGAAAAAAGGCCGATCTTTACCCACTTCCTTTTCTTCTTATTTGCTTATTTTGACGTTATTGGCCGCATCCAAATTATTTTCAACATCATAGTAAATTTGATGATTATACAATTGAGCAGAGAGAAAAATATAAAGAGATTCTTTTCATCCACTTCTTTTACTTACCACCCATGGTTTATCCTGGAAATTATACAGACTGTGAAGGGAATTTACACTCGGTACCCCTCCGTATTTAAAGCCCAGTAAGAGATTGCGGTAGTCTTCATGTCCGGCATCACGAACATGCTGACGAATCAGCAAAAAGTCAGGTCGAAAGGATCTGAAAGTATATCACATTTAATAACAGAATTTGGGAATGGGAATGCAGTTCTTTTATTACACCTGCACATTTAAAAAAAAAAGTAGATGAGTTAGCCATTTAAAAAAATCACGTGTTTTGTTTGGAGTTTTTATATTGTTTTTTTCTTACATGAATAAAACTATTAATTTTCCTCTGGGATATTTATAATTTAAATACTGAATTTTTAAACATAGAACGTAGATTGTGCATTTTTTTGTGTGTGTTAGTGGTTCTCAAACTGTGGGATGATTTTGTGTATGAGGTACCTAGACTGCGCCAGCAGTCTTCAACCCTCTATCTGGTTCTGCGATGTTCTTGGTGTTGCAGCTTTGGTTGGGAGAGGAGGGCGTGACTTCAGGAGTGGAGGTCCAATGAGAGTGGAGGAGACATCTGCTTTGGAAGTGTGCTTTGATTGTCAAACTGTGGGGAGTGTGTCCTTAGCCCCAAGATAACCCACAGTGTGTGGGGGGAGGAAGCATATCGAAAAGTTTAAAGTAAAATATTATTTAAAAATTATTAATTTAATAAAAGGAAGCAAAACAAAATATACATTACAACAAAATAAAATGTATTTACACTGATATAATACAGCTCTAAATGTATTTTTAATGCACAATGTACTTTATAATTAATTTATCAATACCAAATTCAGAAAAAGTTAAAAGTTTTTAAGAGGAAAATTTAATATTGGAAATTAACACTCTAATTTTTTCTTTTATTCTTTTTCTATATTTTGTTTTCAAAGCAACTACCGCAGAAAATCCGGATCGATTTGGAACGGATGGAAAATGGATGATTGAAGAAACAAATATTTAATTGAAATAAAAGCTATTTTTCAATCAATTCCAATTTAAAAATTAGATTTAAACATAATATTTATACTACTTAAGTAACTTACTTAAAAGTAACATAAACAAAATTTAACACTAATCTTGATAATTTGTACGGTTTATAATTAAGGTCACATTGTAGCTTTAGCGTCGAAGTGCATTACTTTCGCATTCAATACGTTGTAATAGTATGGGGGGGGGGGGGCGATGGAAATTATGATTGAAAATTGGGTCTCAAACATTGAAAGTTTGAGAAGCACTGGCGTGGGTTTCATGTAATTGAAAAATGAATTGACATAGTTTAGAAGCCTTGCTATATGATTAAAATAGACTAGGTTTGACAATTTCAAAACAGCAGAACCGAATATTTTCTAACTTAATTTTCTTTTTTGCTTAGTCGAAATGACAATAGTGTTAAGATAATTTTTTAGACACGTCTAAAACACACTGAAAATAAATTTCCTGTATAAACTTCAAATTAGCATACATTTTTGATTGTTTCAAAATAGGGATTGAAAAATAAGTTCAAGAATAAAGAATTTAAAACTTTTCCTTAGAAGTATTTTTATGTGTGATTTTAAGTTTAGCGTATCCTCTATAATTATAATTAAAAGACCAATGTCAAAGTCCCATTTCACAATGCCTCTAAATGGTTGTTCTTATACAGAAATGTGTGTTTTTTCTGATATATTTTTTATGTGTTTAGAGATTTTATTTGTTATTTATTATATTTTGAATGCGACGTAAAATTATTCAGTAACAAGGAGTCGCTTTTTCTTGAAACATTCAAGAATGTTTCAAGAAAAAACGAAAACTAGCATGTCCGAAGTTAAAATTCTTATACCAAGTATTCAAATTAAGGTTTCTCTGTTTTTATTTTTTATTTTTTCATTTTTATCAAGTAATTTTCGGTGTTGAAATAATTTTCTAAATAATGGAAAATATTTTTCAACTTCCTGTAAAATAATATATATAATCCTTCATCAGGTATATTTTTTTATGGACAAAATTATATTAAATTAAAAAAATTTTCCTCGCACTGTTTATGAAAAATAATTTACAATACAAACAATACATATAGCGCATATATGCAACAGGCAGCGTAAATCATAATTTCCTGATAGTCAGGTTAGTTGTTCTTAATCGACTAAGCACGATTAAGCTCTATGATATAAATATTCACTGATGAAATTACAGTAGAATGGGCATTATAATATTTTATTTCTGCAGAACGTTAATGAACAGAAAATGAATCATATACTTCTCCATTATTTTCTTTCATATAAAAGTGTCTTTGTGAAACTATCTTCCTTAATATGTTAGTTGTGAATTCCCTAATAAGTGATTCTTAAATTATTTTCAGGGAATATTCTGTATGTAGCTGAGATGCCTTACCTTTTTTCTTTAGAGTTTTATTTGTACTCCCTTTGAGGCTCCATCAGAGGTATGCGTTATACAATTTGAAAGCCGCAATTTTAAAACATACAGCAATTGTAGAAAATCCTCCATAACATATTTCACGAATTGTTTCGAAAAATGTTTTGTAAGCATGTAATTTTCTACATTTGTGGGGTGTAAAAGCATAAAAAAAATTACTAGAAACTACTAGAAATACTGTCCGTATAAAATATACTAGAAATTTTATTATCTTATAAAGAAGAACTTCGTAGAACAGCTATTAAGAGTCTCAGAGTTTATCGACTTACCTTACAACTTTAGTTCCATTTCTGTTCACAACCATACTCACAATAGCGCCACCATCACTATTAACAGATAAGTTAATATCCTTGAATTCAGCCTAAGTGAAAAAAAAAAAAGACATGATGCTGACTTCAGTAATAAGCACAATATAATCCCCCTCCTACCCACAAAATATAAGTAACATTAAAAAATTCAAAGTTAGTTAAAAACCTGATAGAGTACTTATACTGTTGTCGCTTTTATAAAATGAAACAAACAAAAATTCAAGTAAGCAAGTAAAAATATTTTAACTTCGTGGTAGTTTATATAACCAGAATATAGGAAAATTTTAGAGTAGTATGTTCATCCTACAAAAATTTAACAGGTAAAATTGGAACATTTTAAATATATATGATATTATAAAAAATTTTAATCCCCCCCCCTCCCCCAGGAATATGAGATTATTATTGATAGATATGATTTTATATTTAAGCAGTTCAGATCTCAGTTATACTAGAAAAAGATATTATAAAAATGTACATAATCAATTTCATCCGTAGAAAGAAAGACATTTAATTTTCAGCAAATCTCTTATTCTCTGAGGCTAAAAATGATCAATTTTGAATTAAAAAACACCTTTCGTGTTTCTAAGACAGAAATGGAAAATTTTTAAGAAGAATATTTTCTTAAGAAATTCATATTTTTTGAATTGCAAATGCTTTTCTTCTTCAAAGGTTTGAATTTCTAAATGAGTTTTTTGGATTACTATTGTTTATCTAATGGTAAAAATCTATTAAAAACTATGAACGAATTTGTTGCGACATTTTCTAATTTATCTAGCAGCTGTATGTAAATATAACAAAAATAAAATTACTTTTAAAATTAAAACACATAATTAAATTACTTTAAATTACTTTGTCGGTTCATTTCTTTTATTCAATTCCTACTATTAGTTCACACTCTCCCTATATATATTTATTTATATATATGTATATCTTGTTTAAGTTTTCAATAGAATACTTTTTATTTATCCACTCAAGTTCAAATACATATTTTTTAAACTTGTAGTGGATGGTCCTTGATATTAGTGCAGTTTTTTCAAATATTAATTCAGTAATTAAATTAAAAAATGAATAAATAGTAACAAAAATAATAGTCCAACACCATACATAAAGAGGAATGTGATTTCTTTTTACTATACTATTTTATTGGAATAATTAAATTTAATTAATGACTAAATAGCAGCAAACAAAAATAGTAATCCAACACCATATACAAAAAGGAAAATGGAAAATTGCGAGGAAAATCCGTTTCTATTTTGCCACTTAATACTGTGATTCTGTCCTATGTACATGCATATTTATATTAATTGTAATTATTTAATAAAAAGTAACTAAAATAAAATTTTTCTTTTTTGACCTAAGTAGAAATTGACTTAAAATTTCTTTTGTATTACTTGTTTATACATAAATATGGTTTCTGTTTTGAGAAAATGTTGCAAGTTTTCTGGATCAAAGAAAAGATGTAGTTTTTAAAATATGAAATTTATTTGGCATTCACTAAAAAACAAGAGGATTACAAAATGTATAAGTCACTGGAATTTATAGAAGTGAAGCAAAGTAAATTTTACGTGCAGCAAACTTTACATTAATATAAAATAAATTTTACTTCATATGAATAATTTTTTTCAAAGTATCGAATTTCTCGCGGAAGTTTAAATAAGAGGCTTCAATACATTTATGCTCTTTTTTAAATAAAACATTTAATGCACTTACTTTTATTAATTTTTTGGTATGTAACGTAGCATGATTCCATGCACGCAAGTTTTAATCTTCCCTTTACTTTCGAATTTATTCATTTTAATTTGTTTCCTTCTTGAACATGGCATTATTCGTAAACTTCGTGAAAATTAATTTTCTTTCGTTTTTCTTTCTTTCTTTTTTTTAATGCAAAATATAAGAAACGAATCGAGAAGAAAATTGAATTTTATCGAAGAATGTAATAAAATTAAGTAACACAATCTTGAGTTTCTTTAATTAAAATAGACTGTTCCTTTTTTAAAATTTTTTTAGAAATGCGAGTTTTCGATTTTTAAAAAGAGAAATACATCACCCATTTTTTTTGTTCTTTCAGAAAATTGAATATTTAAATTAAAAAAATTATTTGAACTTTCAGGAAATATTAAATTGGTGTAATTGTAATTATATGTATTTAAATATGTATATGTAAGTTCTTAATTTTGTTTTCAGGCCATAGTTTCGTTCCCAAAGATTATGTGTAAAAACCTTTTTGTGTAAAAATGAATAATATATATATATACGATACATATATATATGAATGATATACAGTAGAACCTGTTTTGTGCTGTCCTTTTTTGAACGATTTTATTTTTGTGCGACCGCATAAAAAAAATTTCTGCAGTATTTCGACGAATTTGCTTGTTATATGTAAGAATTCAGGAAATTTTCGAATATTTTTTTTGTGCGGTTATTTTTATGCGGTTCCTATCTACCACACAAAAACAGTTTCAACTGTATATATATATATATATATATATATATATATATGAGTAAGAGAATTTTTATATCGAACCATAAAAATGGAGCTGTAATGGGATTTATTTGTTTCTCTATCATTTTATTTTTAACAATCTCGAGAGAAGAGAAATGGAACATAAATAATAATAATAATAATAATAATAATAAATACTTTCCAATCTGAAGGAAGTATCACATTTTCAACTAAGTTTTGAATTATGCAGGACTTTAAAAAAAAAAAATAGAAAATTTGCTTTTAGAAATTATTTGAAAATATGCGGATATTTTATTTGTGATTAAAAATTTTGAATACAGTGAAACAAATTCTCAAGGAAATTTAACTATCTGAAAATGTCTCGATATGTACCATTGTGACTGAGATCCTGGGTCCGGGTCCAGTTTGCCCATGCCTTAAGTCGTCCCTGTTTCTGTGTAAATATTAAAAAAATTGCAAGGGTTTGGATTTGTTATTTTTTATATGTTTTTGTAAAACATAAATATCTTTCAATAAAAAAAATGAGCATTGCATGAAAATTTCACAACGAATAACGTCCGTTGTAAATAGTCTTCGAAATATTTAGCACGGTAATATGACCAACGATCGAAATGTAAGGATAAAATAATAATATTTTTAAAACTAGGTAATATATTTAGGAAACTTTTAACGAGAATTAGAATAATGCAGACCATTTCTTATTTTTTTTTTTAAATTAGAATTACTCAGTTTGCAGAAAATGCATCTAATAGTTAAAAGTATGTTCAATTATAAGCAATTTAATGTTTTGAATTTTCTAAAGCAGATGTGATAGTATTAAGGTATCCGACTACGTTCGGAACCGTGATTTTGCAAAAGCGTATAAATGGATAATATTTATGATATTTAATGTCACTTTGATTAGAAAATGTATATAAAATTGTTTTAAGAATAGTATTACAATAAATAATTATTTAAGTACAATATTTTGACAAAAAAAGAACATAGAATGATCAATTTTCAAAATGTTCTCCTTTTGTGAAAATTGCTTCTATTATAATAATATTTTGCCTGTGTATAGCTCAGATCTCTGTACAGAGGCTCAACTAGAATTTTTGAAATATATAACTTAGAAGTGGGTTTATCCGTGTTTTACGACAACAGAGGGGAGAAATTTTAAGAAACCAAAGGCGATAATTATTTCAAATGGTTGTAACTCTGAAAATAATGTGAATTTTTCAAAAGTCATAGTTGAGCCTCTGTACAGAGTTCTGAGCTATATACAGGTAAAATATTATTATAATAGAAGCATTTTTCACAAAAGGAGAACATTTGAAAAAAAGGTTATTCTAAGTTAATTTTTAGCCGAAATTTTGTATTTAAATAACTTTTTTTGTCAAAATGTCGTTAAAACAATTTTATACATGTATTCTAATCTAAGTGACACTAAATATCATGGAAATTATCCATTTATGCGCTTTTTTAAAATCACGGTTCCGAACGTAGTCGGATAACTTAAAAATAAAAATGAATTTAAATTGAATTTTTTTTATCTAGGTTTTTTTTCACTATTATTTATATAAAGAAATAACATTACAAAAATAATGACATTATTATAAATCATTTTTAAATTCACATTCTTAACTTTTCTTTCTATACCAGGGATTTCTAATGGAGCCAACGTGGACTTTTTGGAAGTTGGACTGTTTTAAAATTTTATTTAATTTTTAAAGATTTTAACTATTAAATAATATATATATGTACTTTGTGGGAGGTGTGGTTCACAAATCTAAAGCGAGATGTTATAGTGTAAAAAAATACGATACAAATCTAATAAACCCCTCTTTTTTCTAATTTTCTGTTCATATTCTAGGTTAAATTGTTACCTTTAAGATTTTTTTTTTGTGCAGCTACTAGTATTATAATTATTTTGCATGCTGTTTACATTAAAGGGAAAAATGTAAGGAGGTCTATAAAGTAAATTATTCTTTTAAAAGGGGCCCGATGCTTTTTTTGTTGAAAAAATTTTTGGAACTCCTATATTATACAACCGATTCAGCAAAACTACCAATGACTTGGTTTAAGTTAAAAACATGCTTTTCCAATTCAAAACTCAAAATTGTACATCAAAACAATGAAATATTTTCACCTTCACCTTTTCTCGCCATTTTTCTATTTAGTACAAATTTTTCGAATATGAATTATTTGAAATTAGTTGATTCGAATATAATAACACAGAAAATTGTGAAGTGCGTCTGATAGTTTCTAAAAACTAGCATATCTTCCTGCAACAAACTGGATATTAACTTATGACTGTAACTGTTTATTCTGTTTGGAAGATAGATGGCGCTGTTTCAATAACTGTGTGATACACTGTATCCGTAGCAGTTCATCAATGATGAGTGAGACAGGGAAGAGGGAGAGTAGAGTTATGTGAGATTGAAAGAGGAGATAGAGAGAGAGAATATGATATGGCACTGAGAGTAGCAGTGATTGCCCAATAAAAGTTATTGATTAAGGTATCCGACTACGTTCGGAACCGTGATTTTGAAAAAGCGAACAAACGAATATCTTTTTTTTTAAATATTTAGTGTCACTTGGATTAGAATAAACGTATAAAATTGTTTTTAGAATATTATTACAATAAAAATTATTTAATTGTAATATTTTGGCGAAAAATGAACATAGAATTAGCTATTTTCAAAATATTCTCCTTTTATGAATAATGCTTCTATAATAATAGTATTTTGTTTATATAGAGCTAAGACTTCTCCAGAAAGCCTGAACAAGGATTTTTTTTTTTAAGAAAAAAATTCACATTATTTTCAGAGTTACTACCAAATGAAATAATTATCGGTGTTTTTTTCGTTAGAATTTCTCTACTCTGATGGATTAAAGTATGGATAAATCTACTTCTAAGCAATATGTTTCAAAAATCCTAGTTCGGGCTCTGTACAGTAGTCTGAGCTATACATCGGCAAAATATTATTATTATAGAAGTATTTTCCATGAAAAGTTAATGTTCTGAAAATAGGTAATTTTAAGTTTATTTGCTGCCAAAATACAGCATTTATTATTTTTTTTATTGTAAGAATATTCTGAAAAGAATTTTATACGTGTATTCTAATCTAAGTGACACTAAATATTAAAACAAATATTCGTTTGTTCGCTTTTGCAAAATCACAGTTCCGAACGTATTAGGATATCTTAAGGTGTCCGACTACGTTCGGAACCGTGATTTTGCAAAAGCGTATAAATGGATAATATTTATGATATTTAGTGTCACTTAGATTAGAAAATGTATATAAAATTGTTTTAAGAATAGTATTACAATAAATAATTATTTAAGTACAATATTTTGACAAAAAATGAACATAGAATGATCAATTTTCAAAATGTTCTCCTTTTGTGAAAAATGCTTCTATTATAATAATATTTTGCCTGTATACAGCTCAGACCTCTGTACAGAGGGCTCGACTAGGACTTTTGAAATATATAACTTAGAAGTGGTTTTATCCATATTTTGCGACAACAGAGGGGAGAAATTTTAAGAAAAAAACGCCGATAATTATTTCAAATGGTTGTAACTCCGAAAATAAAGTGAATTTTTCAAAAATCATATTCGAGCCTCTGTACAGAGGTCTGAGCTATATACAGGCAAAATATTTTTATAATAGAAGCATTTTTCATAAAAGGAGAACATTTTGAAAAAAGGTTATTCTAAGTTAATTTTTTGCCGAAATATTGCATTTAAATAATTTTTTTTGTCGAAATGTGTCCTTAAAACAATTTTATACATGCATTTTTATCTAAGTGACACTAAATATCATGAAAATTATTTATTTATGCGTCTTTTTAAAATCACGGTTCCGAACGTAGTCGGATACTTAAGTCTGAAGTGGATTTATTGTGTTGGTAGTTAGATATTGGTAACATCTTCTAATGCTTTTATCTCTCCCTTTTTATTTTTCACTTATACATTATGATAGGATTAAATGAAGTTTTTTATAATAGAAATTTGGTTGCATGTTTTTACACAATCTGTTCACATTAACATTTTTCTCTTTCTCTGAGTGTTCAACTGGAAAATATCTGTTTTCCTCACCAAATAAAACTGAATGCTTCTAATAATAAAAAAAAAAGAATCTAAATTTAATTCTAGTTTCAAAACGTATTTTTAAAAAGGTTTCAAAAAAATCTCGTATGTAATAGAATAATTTTTTTCACCAGCAGTAACTAATGGATAATTTCAAAATAAATCGAAGATTGGCTAATCGATATAAATATTTGAATTCCAATTATATAAAATTTGAAGGAAAAAAAAGTACCATCATTTATTAGTTGAGATATACAGTATTTTATTAAAATGGATATGGGATTTGTTGGTATATCGTAATATATTAATTTAAAAGGTTTTTTTAGAGCGGGACTAAAAATGTATATATTCTCATGCAATTAAGTATGTTTTGATCCTTTTTTTATGATTTAAAGTACATAAAATTTGTAATTACATTTATAGAATGATTTTATATTAATAAAGCTAATTTTATTTTCAAAAATATAGGCTTTTTAATATTTAGATATAATTAGTTCTAATTTGGATATAATCAGTAACCAGTAAAGCTAATTTTATTTTCAAATTAAGGATTTTCAACATTTGCATATAATCAGTATCTCAAATTAAATAATTAGACATTCTATACATTTCTAAATTATAAAAAATATGTGAAAAAAAAAAAACTGATTCGTGCGAAAAAAGACTGATTAAAAGGTAATTTATTTGAGTAAATTCCTCATTAACGGAATGTAAAAATTTATTTTCATTTCAAAAGCAGGTGGGGATAAATTAATACGATTTTCTGATTTAAATAGAGTTAAATATAACTAATTAGAATGAGTAAAAATTTCTTATTAAATTTTGAACAAGATATTCTACAGAAAAAAAATAATATTATAAACTTCGAAATGCTTTAAACGTGATTAGATAATAAGCAAATAATCCGTGTGAATTTTTTGGTTTCTTAATCAGCATTCATTTGCTTCCTTTGAGTGGATTTTTAATTAAATTATTGAATGAAAAAAATATTTTACAGAAAATTCATTTGCTAATCATCAAAACTGTATTAGAGGAGAAAAGTATAAAAATTTAATTAGTTTTATAAAGAACATAATAAACACAACATATTAATACAATTTTCTATTTTACTGGGAGAGTATTTTTTGAGGAAGAGCGCATTTGGTACGGTACTCCAGATCCACATAAAAGAAATAGGTAATATTATAAATTCACAGTGAACTTTTTTACAAAGATTGGCAATAATTTCGACTTGCTTAGAATTACCATAATTCTTAATTGCAATTAATTTTTGGAAGGAGGAAGGCTTTGGAATGGGATTATATACCCAGTTGAAATTTTTTCATCAGTGCTCTGGTCTGAAAAGTTTCTCGGGATTTTAATAAGGAATTAAATTTTTTATTACATACGGGTACGAAAGAAAATAAATATGAGATAGTATATTAGACAGGCGAAAAACATTCTCATGATTTATTCTTAAATTTAACACTCAAGTAATTTAATTAACTAATATTAATTTCTGTGCGGGCTGGATGGCATAGTTGGCTAGGCGCTGGCCTTTACTGCTCAAGTTTGCAGGTTTGACCCCTGCCTAAGTCGGTGCATTTTCAAGATGCAAAAATCGACAGCGTACATGTCGTATGATTAAGCGGCTTGTAAAAGATCCCTTGAATGCCTGTTTGGCCTGTGCCTCTCCCTGGGGAGGAAACTGAGCTTTAAAATTACTTGAGGCGTAAGGTACTCCACCTACATGATGCCGCACTAAAAAGAAATACCAGCTCCCGGAGAATGAACACGGTCTTCAATAGTAAAACACCAATCCGCAGACCCATTTAAAAATATTAATTTCTATATCTTTATAGAAATTAAAAAATGCCTTCAAAAATTAAAATTATATAATACTTTTAAGGACACTTGTTTTGTTTCTGTCTTTAAAAGACAAGTTTTGGATTCCTTTAAAATAAATTTCATTTACGAGAGTTGTTTTATTTTTTAAAAAAAATTCTTGTTTTTATCTAAGTAATCTAAAAAAAAAACAAGCCAGTGTCGTATTTCTACAAACTTTTCCCATGTAATTTAAAAAAAAAATATCTTTCAGAGATATCTTCGGGTCGATTCAGAAAACCGCGAATGCCCTCCAGCAATTGCTTCCTCTTGAACTATTGAATCTGGGGTGTCAGAGTATAGGTGAGAGTTTTCTTAGCAACTTTTTTTTTTTTTTGAAAATATTTATAAAGAAATAGAAAG
>BMAV01005284.1:350148-361323 GCA_019973955.1 Trichonephila inaurata madagascariensis
GGGAGTCCGGAACCCCCCCAAAGCCCTTGATTTTATTTCAGATTGATTATTATTAAAAGTATATAGTACGTAAAATTTAATTAAGTATTTGTTATTAATGATTAATTATATTAATTAATGCTAATTATTTATTCAATAATTAGTTTTTTACTGTGTTTTGTTTCTGAAAATCAACAAAATCAAAAGGAGCATGATACAAGAATGGTGAGCTTTCGACCCCGGACCCCCCTTCCCCTTGAAAGATTCCTGTGTGCGCTACTGATGTAACCTATCGTATCAGTTTTGAATAGGACAGCAAATTCCTTTCTTATCTCATCCCACTCCACAACGCAAGGGATATTTTGAGATTTTAACGATTACATTACATTTGTTAACAGACTGCCAATAGGGGCAGATGAAGTTGACGAAACAGTTGATTTGTCGGAGCCAATAAATAACGATTCTGATGCAGAAATTGATAATGAAACTCCTATCAAAACTGTTACATTTTCTAATGTTTTACATTGTTTGGAAACTGTGAAAACATGCCTTATGCAGCAGGATGTAAATGACGCAGTATTTTCTTCTCTGCATGAAGTAAAAAAAAAAGAATTCTTTCGAGTCAGGAATCAAAAAGATTGTCTGACATCTATCTACCAGTATTTCAAAATTTCCAACTAACTAGTGCGTAATAATTCACTAATAGTATTTTTAGCTGTTGAATAATAAGTATGTAATTTCTAACTATGAATATTTTTTGTGTAGTTGCTTATTATAGAATTTCCGAAAGGTTAAGTGCAAAAAATTTGTATTTTGTTTGGAACCCGATATAACGAATAACCTCGAATTAACGAACAAAATGTTCGGTCTAGATGAATTCATTAAATTGGGGTCCGAATGTATATTGATTAAATTTGTTTACCAAAACTCTTTAGATATAAAGAGGCCATTACCAGGGCTCTGTTCATTATCATTTGTAATCTGCAACATTTATCTATTTCCATACTTCGTTTAAAATATGGAAAATAATGATAAAAATTTGGTAAAAATATTTAAAACAAATGTTGTTTAAAATGTTTATTTTTCTTTTTATTCTTTAAAGTTATTAATTTTAATAAAGCTATAATATACATATCAGCCTTTCATCCCTTCAGTCGGTCGATAAATGAGTACCAAGCTTGCTTGGGAACTTAAAACTGGTCAGACTGACCACCTGACCGGAACATATGCTCATGCACCTCAGGGTCCAAGGTCGCGTATACTGAGTTGGGTAGAGTAGGCCTTGGCCCTCAAGGGGTTTTATGCCACTGAGTTAAGTTATAATATACATATATATGCATAAAGACAGAGAAAGTTTTATTGTACAATGAGCAATGAAGATTACATTAAACTTTAGAAATGTTTTAAAAAGAACAGTAAATCTGGAAAATGATTTTAACGCAGCAAGTTACATTTTTTTCCCATTTAGTTTTTTGGTAAGTATTTCTACTTTTATTTCTTTTTTCATTCTAAGAAAAACCCAGAACGTTTATTTTTCCAGCATTGCTCATTTTTTGCCGTAAATATTTTAAAAGAACTTCTTATGTCTTTTAATATGCTAAATCTAGTGTGCTTATTACTTTCTAGAGAAGGAATTAAATAAAACTATTAACCTTTCCTACTAAAAAAAGAATCTTTTTTACTTTTTAACATTTCTTTTTAATTGAATAACATTTATTTCACCATTACGTGTGAGCAGGAGTAGAATTTTCGTAATTAAAACCTTATTAATGTTGAAAGATCTTACGTGTTACGGCTAAGTAGTTGGCTCAGTTTATCTTCGTAATAGTTCACATATTCCTTCACTAATTCAATTCATGACTCATTATGTATTTAGAACTTGCTGCATGTAATATTCGTTAATTTTGAAAATCCATAAACTCAACTTAAAGTCTCGAGTTTAAGTGAAATATTCCCTTTAGGTATTCACACAATTCCTTCCTTTGCTCTTAAAAAGACAATTAAATAAAATTAAAAAAAAAAGAAAAAGAAAAGGGAATTTTTGGGTTAACCTTTTAGCTTCAGTAACTTTTAAAATAATTTCTGACATATTCATGAATAATAACGGAAAGATATTCCATTAATGTACAATATGGTCGACTCGGGGGCTTAGAGGTAGCGTACCCGCTTATAAAGCCTATGGTTGCGGGTTCGGTACCGGCTGGAGTCGATAGATTTTCTGGATGCGAAAATTATAGGCATGCATATCATATGATTATGTGTCATGCAAAACATCCTTCGAATATCAATTTGGCTCTGGTACTCTCCGCAGAATTAAATCACAGCAATATAGTTAGCATCTGACGAGAGCTTGAATTGAAAGTTAATTCGAGCGTCCAAATCTGGTAGTGAGCTACCATAAAATGGCTCTCACATTTGGGACTTAACCTGTCTGCAAAGGTTTAGTTGACACAACACACTAATAAAAAAATTATAATGTGTATTTTAAGTTAAGCCTATAAAACGCTGCAGAATTTTCATCTCCATTCTCCAGATTCAAGCTGAAAATTATATTTTATAGATTTTTAAATATGTAGCTCTATTACTTGAGCTCTATAATATTTAACAATAGAAGGTAAAATGGAAGTTCATTATTTATGGTCTGTATAAAAAAGGGCTCATGTGTGTTTTGAATATGTAGTGATAATATTGAAAGAAGGCCTATTATCCTTGTTGTTAGACCATGGTTCAAAGCGAAATATTTTCCACTGTTAACCCATTGCACAACTGCAAGTATTTTAGGCGATATGAGTCCAAAAAATTGAAACTATGGTACCAGTATTTAAAAATCTTCCAATTTTTTCAAAAATATCACGGTTTTGATGTTTTTGTTGATAATGCTACCCGATTGACAGTGTCAGATAGAGGTCCACGAAATTCGCCAGATTTACGCCTGTTGTTAACCGTATCTTCGAGCACCATACAGATGACAGTGTGATTTGGCTTGATTTCACCCCAATTAAGAGGGAGAACACCTTGGAGGTGGCCAGGGACCTCCTCTTCCACCAACTTCAAGAGAGCTCGACGGCTCTATTTAGTTACACCCTGCTACTCAGACATCTAAGCCTCCTCTGGGATTCGAACCCAGACCGTATGACATAGCAGTAAGCGTCACTATACCAGATGGGTGGCAGCCATAGTTTTAAAAGTGGAAATAAAATTATAACAGTGTGTGGTACAGAATATCATTAGATTAAGAAATGATTGAGTGATTGTGCATTAACGTCACACACACACACGCGCACGCACGCACGCACGCATGCACACACACACCAAGAGAATATAACACTCTTACCAAAAAATGATTCATTGTATTTAAAAAAGAATTTTATTTGAAAATGTGTGTTACCTTTTTACTCTTCAAAATCACTTCTTTTGTCACAAAAACTGCAAAATCTGTTAGGTTAATGAAATTTGGAGTCTTTTTAAAGCGAATTTCAAATTGCATTTTGTATTCTGTGTTACTTAGAATTAACGCGTTGCTATTTAAAGAAAAATTCGCGTTTTTAATTTAAGTCTCATGTCTAACATTCCATTCTTTCACTTCAAAAACTGAAAAAAGTTGCTTTCCATTAGCATATATATTACAACAAAATTTTCAGTTGTTCATGTTTAGGAATTATCTTAATTCAACGAATATATATACACAAAGGTAAGTTCTATTTAATTTCTAAAATCTCCAGTTTGTCAAATTCTTTTACCAAACGAAAACTTGCGAACATTTTTCGGTACAGTTAATATGCATTTTTTGATTTCTAAGAGTCAATTTACTTATTCTCCCGAAAACTACCCACACAATCCCGATGCTTTTTTCGCTTGAATGTTTTCATCTTATCTTCGACTGCTTCTTCTTTAAATGCTTGTTATTTTAAAGTTTCTTTGTATCATTTATTTTCTCAGACAAAGTAATTTCTACGAAAAAAGCACTTCTCATTCTTCATTCTTATTCCCCAAGCTGTAGGAATAAAAACTCTTGGACTGATAAATCATCAAAAAGAATGCAACATCTTAACAATGACTAGGAGAAAAAGATGTCAAAAATTTCTTTTCCATAATAATTCTTTATAGAGAAAACACATTTTTTGTATTAAACTTACAAATACGATAGGCAACGAATTTTTCCAAAAAACTATAATTAAAAACAAAGATTAAGAGAATAAGCATGATTTTTTAAATCTTTTTAGACATTTTAAGGAATTTTACGAAAATTTTGAATTTTAGAAGTGTGCTATTTTAATATTATTTGTTTAATATGTAGTGCTTATAAAAGATATATATTTGTCAAGAAACATACTTAGCTACTATTTATTGGAAATATTTAATCATATTTATCATCAAGTTTAATATTCGCATAATTTTTTATTTGTATCCTCTTGTGTTTAAGTGTTTGTTATTAATATTTCAAAGTTATTACAAAAATGAATTTTATTTAAGCTGGCTTTAAAAATGTTTTTAGAACTAATATATTTATACCTACTTTCTCACTTTAATTAAAAAAAATTACAAAGACAATAAATAGAACTATTTAAGCTGACTAAAACTGCTATACGTTTGACTTAAGAACATCAAATTTCAATTAATACTTTGCTTATTTTTTCATTTAGCTTAGTAAATTTTTGATAAAAAAGGCATTTTCTTGTAAAAAATGTGTGTATTTTACTTTTATTATTTATTCTGAAGTTAAAAAGTATGAAAAAGAAAAGAAAAAAGCTACTTTATTTGAAAAAAAAATAAAGTTATGATATCCAGAACGAAGAAGAAAGGGATTTCTTTTACTGTAAACCTTTCCGGTTTAATGCGTTTTTACTGAGGAATACCTTCCAAGCAATTATCCCCGATAAGAAAATAACTTTTAATGTAATTAAAGCTATAATAACATATTCTTTCTGACATGATTATCTGTTTTTAATAATCTCAATTACGAAATGCAGTTGGTCTCTTTGACCGGAGAAATTATTTATTTGTTTGTTTGGATTTCATTATGCGTTGCTTTTTAAAGAGCAACAGTTTATATACAATTGTTTATTCTCTAAGGTAAATTGTTGCTCCTTAAAAATAACCACAAAGCATTTAATGGTCTGTAAAAACGTTATCGAATTTCTGTGTTGTAAGAAATAAACTACATGCTTTGAATATTTTCTTTTGTGCCTTTTTGTTTCATTTATTGTTTTTTGAATATTTTTTTTATAGTTTTCTGAATTCTTTTTCAAAATTTACATTTCGAATATTTGAAATGTTTTTTAAGTATCTGCTTTACCTTAATTGTAAATGGACATTTTTTATTTGTACTGAGCACACAAAGGAATTAAAATTCAACGGGAGACTACAAACGCACAATGAAATAAAATTGTAACATTATCCATGAGCCTTTTAGAATTTCCTTTATAATAATACGTTAATTTTTAGCGATAAGAACAATGGAATTTTGCTGCTGATTGAATAAATCCACTATGGAATAGGGGAAACAATACTTTTTACTTCAGTGTATTTATGTCGCATCGTTTGATATTTATCCAAACGTTTTCTTTGATGCATTTTTGCTTAGGATTTTACAAATGTCATTTACTTAATTATAACTATAAAATTCCTAAATAATTGATGGTAGTTCATTACGTGCAGTGTTATTTATTATAAGGCATTTTTTCATTATAATGTAGATTAAAATGAAAACTTACAATTGTATAAATTTAATATATGCAGTTTTACTAAATGTACTTTCCATTTACTGTTAGAATGCATTCTTCTTATGAAACATTTGATTCTAAAAGAAGAAACATATGATTTATGTGTACGAATAATTAAGTTCGAAAAATATTTTAGATTAAATTGAAGTTTTAGTTAAACGTCTGAACTAAGGAATCTAAAATTATTTTCTGCTGAGCTTATAATTACTACTTGTGTACATATTATTAAATGAAAAAAAAATTATTTTCATTTAATTTCAAAAAATATAAATTAAAACTTAACCTCACTTCTGTTGCATAGAATACCTAAAAGTAAAGCATATTTTTCTGGAACAACATTCTTAATTATATGAACTCAATTTTATGAATTTAATCATATAAAATTAAAGATAATAATTTTTTTGTATTTGGTAAATTAAAGAACATTTCAGTTGTTTGCAGAAGAATATGCTAATTATATTTTTCTACTTAAGATGTTTAAAATAGTTGTCGTTGCACAGGGTGATAAAATGAAAAAAAATATTGCTTTTTTGAAAAAAATATTAATTTAAATATACATTTCTCCATTTAGAAAACTCTGAAAAAGTGAATGTTTTTAGAATGATAATAATATTATTTCTGAAAATTCTTTTTTGTGGCAGTATGAACCATGAAATTTTTAAATTTATTTTACTAGTATCATCTTTTTTTTTCAATATTAGATTTAAAAATAATTAGCTTCGAGAAAATACATTTAATGAATACTAATAAATTATAATATCAAAGTAGTTAATCATGTGGATTGAAGAAAAACAATTGGATGATGAAATCAAAATTCCGTTGTTGTTGCAACATGAAGTTACGAATTAAAAAATACAACAAGCGAGAAGTGAAAATAAGAAAATGTATTAATATTTCGAATAATTTTCCATACTTAAAATAAAGTTTTATTTTTAAATCGGCAAAAATTATGGATTTAAGGTTGAATATAAAAATGAAATTTAAGAATTATGATAACCAAATATTACTCAACGTGTACTATGCATTCATAAACAGCACTCATTTTCAATGACATTTTACAGTTTATATTATATACAAAATGTGTGTAAGTTTTTTCTTAGGGTGAGAGGGATATTTATAATTTTGCTACTTTTCTCAAATATTCCTCTTACTAAATGGAACATTTTTAAGTAGATATGGTGTAAGGCACATTTTACTCAAAAAATATTTACATACAAGTACAAAAATTTACATAGTTCTCCTAAAACTCAATCTACTGAAATACTTTGTTAAAAGGCTGAAATACAATGCATTTCATTTCAACAGTTACTTGAAAGAAAATATATTTACTAGATAAATATTTAAGGAAATAAGCCTAAAATTAAAAATTTTATGCAATTGCTTTTACTTTTTAATATTCAACATTAAATAATTAAACAATAATACCATAACTTATTAAATAAAAATACAAGCGCAGTAAATTACCTAATTAAATTCTTTTGAAAATTATATATTATATAAAAATTACAGCTCCCACTTAACTTTATAGTCCTTGAATAAAGTTAAACGAAAAAAAAAAAATGGTTTAATATTATGCACATTCACATTTAATTCAAATATACAATCATTACCATTCTATCCTTCATTGCTTCTATTCTGCATATTGTCTGCATTATTCTTTAATAAAGTGTGTGGAAGTACCAGTTACTTAATTTAATATGTAATAGATGCTTTATGTACTTTAATATCGTAATAACATATATTCAAGTCTAGTATAATATGGTCCATTAAGTTCTGCACAGAGACAAAACATAATTATCAACACTTCAAATGAATTAAATATTATTTCTTTTGAAAGTCACTAATTATAAGGAGAATAAAACAAATGTTAATTACTTTGGCCCTAAAATCTTTTATAACGAGTTTCTTTTGAATATTTGTCTTTCAATTTTTCCTTTCTATTCAAATTAAAGTTTGTGCATCAAGAGTAATCAAATTTTAATAAAATGTTTAATGTTAAGTTGACAAGTTAGGACTCATTAACCAAAGATATTTATTCATCTTAACGATTTTTTAACATAACATGTGCTCATTAATTAAGGAAATTAAAGAAAACATTTTTAATGTGAAAGAAATTTACTTGAACGATATTAGCAAATATTAGTTTTGCAGAAATTAAATTGTTAACATTTTGAAATGACAATATGATACGTAAGATTCTTATGTTTATAAATGTTACTGTTAATTGTGTTTTTTGATAAAAATTAAATCTCGGAGTCATCAATATGAAAGTTTTAGGTACTTTATTTATTAAAACCTATTTGTATCAACGCGAGAAATTTTAACTATACTGTGGAAACACATATAAAAAGTTACATAAAATTTTATCAGTACGATGTGGTTTTTTTATTAGAAAATATTAAAAAAGTAGCTATTTTGTTTACCCTTTTTTTAGAGTATTTTGTAATTGCTTCGCGTATAGGACATCTTTATTATTTCATGTTTAGTTAATTTATAAACAAGTAATATTATAAATTTTTTTTTTAAGTCAATTCCTTCTTCGTTAGAAAAATGAACTGGAGATATCTGTTGCAGCCAGTTGTAACTTCAACAGAAATAACGCAGAATAAATTTAAAATTAAAAATTAAAATTTAATT
Organism: Trichonephila inaurata madagascariensis; assembly: GCA_019973955.1. Lineage (NCBI taxonomy): Eukaryota > Metazoa > Arthropoda > Arachnida > Araneae > Nephilidae > Trichonephila > Trichonephila inaurata. The sequence goes on from BMAV01005284.1 coordinate 358,488, forward strand.
AATGAATTAATATTTGAAAAAGCTGTAACAACATCAAGTGTCATCTACTGAAAGTTTAAAAAAGTGTATTTAAACTTGAATGGATGAATAAAAAGTATTTTATTAACGATTGAAATTTGAGCAAGATATATATATATATATATATAGGGAGAGAGTGACCTATAATAGTAGGAATTGAAAATTATATATACATAGAATTATCTATATATATAATATTCCAGTAAAATTGTTAAGCGTCAAATTTTGTATAAGTATGCAAGATGCTATTCACGTTATAGATAGAACACATATTTTTTTAAAAAAACATCTTCCAGAATATTATTTTTTTTTAAAATGGAATGCAAATATTGAGATGCAGGTTCAGATTCCGTCTTTCCCTCAATTCAAACACAGAGCATGATTCGAAAGAAATAAAGTTTTTAAATCAAATCTCAACTTTTCATAAAATATTCTGAAACTGATATATATATATATCTCCAGTTGTAGAACAAATATTTGAAACTGAAATACAAACATACAGATGTATTTGCATGATTTAGATCGAAATCGTCGGAAGGGTATTTGCAGTAGGATAACGAGCCAATGAATCGCTTTTTTCGACTTGTGAGATTCAACGGTTCCTCACATAAGACTGAATACACACAATTTTTATTTTCACTTATATCCATCTCTATTGATGGATATCTTGAATACAAATCTAACATGAATCGATTCGGAAAGAGAAAACAGACTCTTTTTTTCTTGTTTACTATGATGCATGACAAATATTTTTCGAGAACTCTAGATAAAATTCTTTTTAGAGTTCTACTTTTTATTTTTCAGTGAATAAAATATTAGTTTCCGTTTGTAAGCTAATTTTGCTACGAAAAATAAATGCAAATACTGGAACGAAGGCAAAATGTATTCCTTTATTATTGAATTTTTTCTCAGTGGCTTATAACTGGAATTTAGAGTTTTGAGTCATTACGGTTAAAAAGAAGTCCTTTAAAAGGTTTACAATTTAAATGTATTGTTGAATATTTTGTTCAGTGTTTTTGTAGATAACTCTTTTTACCATCTTTCTTGTAAGTCAGTTAAAATAAAATATTTCAGGGTAAATACTTACTAATTATGATTCATTTAACAAAAATTATTATTTCTTTCGAGTACATTTAAATTGTCGTTTACTTCAAAGTAATGTTTTCTTCCCCAGATTTTTCATTTAATTCGTAATTTAATTTCGTTCATTTTAAATTTTCTATTTTTGAATTTCCATTCCCCCAATAATTTAATTTAAAAATTAACAAAAGGGTAGACAATGAAAACCAATCACTTCACCCCAAGTTTCCAGTAAACGTCAAGTTTGGATGGTCTCAGTTTTTTGTCACTTGTTGTAGAAATCAATTTCAACTTTCTCGTACTCAAGGCTACGCCCACTCCCTTGTTCCCACCTCCTAGCATCATAGTCCGTAGCCTATATGGATTCTTCCTTTCAAGTCTTAACCTCAAGCATGTTAGATCATAACATCAAGAACATATAGTATCAGATACGGGCTTGAGGGTTTTTCTGAACTCAGTTGGCCGGAGATTCTATCACTCATTATAGAAGGAATGTTTTCTTTATAACATACAGAGTTTTCATGTATAGTATACATATCGTTTTTTGAAATGTGTGAGTTCTCCTTTATTTAATAAGTCAACATTAATTATTTTTGCTGGGATTTTCTTAGAATTCTTAATTTTTTAAAATATTTTTTTATTTATAAATACTTTTGTCGAAATGTTGTGTCTCATTTTAAAGGAAGTGGAAATTTGTTTCCTGGTTCTTTAACTTTGTATATCAATTGCCCATGCAAACGTTAACAGCTTAAAATCATTGGAATCTTGGTTTTGATTTAATGTTGTCTTAAAATTTATTAAAAGAAAGATTTTCCCCATTTTTTTTTGATATTTTATTGGAGATATTGCAATGCAATTAAGAATCAAATAATTTTGGGAATTTTGATTCATAATTTATGATTCGATCACACTTACTTAAATGTCTATTTTGAGTAATACCTTCACATAAAAAATGATATTATTTTAGGAATAATTTAGATTATATCAAAACATATGGAAAAAATTATAATTATGTTGATTTATTGATTTTTTTATTAGCCCCACACTTCGAACAAATGCAGATATATTGACAAGATACTTTGTAATTTTGAGCCATGGTCGAGTGATAAGTGTGAAATGTAGTTTACTTTCTAGTGAGGCCTAATATTATCTTATATAGTGAATTAAATACACAAACTTAATGGGAACATTAAAGAAAGTTTTCAAAAAAAAAAATTAAAGTGGAGTTTTTTTAAAAAATAATGTGAAAGGAAATCATCTACCATTTTTTGTATACTTGTAAGACTTTTGGATATTATTAAACTGTTTCAGAAGATCAAAAATTAAACAATCGCAATCCATTAAGATGTATTTATATTATATGAATTAAAATTTTGTTTGATATGACTTAAATTGTTAAAAAGTTACTAAAATCGAAATAGTATAAAATAATTCATAAAATATAATTATATAAATAAAAGTATACACACACACAACACCAATGTAATTATAGCTTTACTGATAATATGACATGAATATAAAATTAATTGTATGTCAGTTGTTAGTAATTTCTAGAAAAAATATTGTCTTTCTATCATTGATGTGTTGCGTTCGCGTGATTATTTTCTAAGATTACATTTTTAATACTCCAGCTTATTACCTATTGCCTGTTATAATGCGTTTGAAAAACATTTCTTTTATTGAACTTCAATATAATAATCTATTTTTTGAAAGAAATAAACTACTTTTCAAATTATGA
>BMAV01005284.1:366323-380388 GCA_019973955.1 Trichonephila inaurata madagascariensis
CCCCCCCCCCCCCCTTGAAAAATTCCTGTGTGCACTACTGGGTGGAGGTCATCACCATCCTATTTTCAATGATGCTTTTAATTTATTCCAATACAATGGGAGTATCAATACCAATTGTGTTAAACTCATTTGACATTTTTATGAATTAAAAATCAGCATTGTGATTTGGAATCAACCAATACTACATAAGAAAGTATAATGATTAAGACATTCGTGTTATAAGAATATGGGCCCATTTTCTTGGTTAACAGTTAACTATTTCATGCTTCATTAACAAAAGTAAAATACTTTTACTAATGGGTATCAAACCCGGAAACAATACAAATCTAATGGCATTGTCAAACAATTTTAATTATAATAGAAATTCTATTCTAGTTGAAACTGCTCTAAAAGGAATATAAATATAGTTGAAAAAGAAGTTTAGATTATATTAAACGAAACTTCTAAGTATCAGAGAGACTAAAAAGGTTCTGACCATACGTGACTCTATTATTAATTATCCAGGTTCCATAAGGTTAAAATATCTTTTTTTACGTTTTTTTTAAATTTCCTATTTGGGCATCTTTTCCCTTGGAAGTATTTATGCATTTTGAGAGTAACTACAAAAAGGTAGTCACTATGCTATTAGAGTAATGAAAGCAGATCGTATGGTTGCAGAATATTAATAAGATTGTAGGATATTCCTAGACAAGTTGTGTAGAAGTTCTGAGTCATCACATAATATGATGGTACTAAATTTATTTTTAGGCAAAGAAAATAAAATTCGGAGAAGAGTTGCAGGTTTTTATTTAATACCCTTTGAAAATACACATATCTCATAATTTTATGAGAATTATTTTAATTGATCATATTTTAGATTAACATAATAAAAACTTATAAATGAGAAATTAAAAAGAAGATAAAGGAAATGAGAGAGAGAGAGAGAGAATGAGATTAAAATTCAAAGTGCTTTTATACTCTTCATTCAAATTGTTGGTATTTCATTAAAATTGTTTATACTCTTTATTCAAATAGTTATCATATATGAAATTTTAAACTCAAATTTTATTTAAAAAACACTAATTTCACTCTGGTTATCAGGAAATGAATGATTTCATCATTGAAATATTGACTTATTTCAGCTTCAACACACACACAGAGGTAAAAAGAAAGATATATTTACAAGATGTTGATAAAATGATATTACTGTTATGATTATTCCTTATTTGATCATGAATCTTGTAGCACTAAAGATTATTTACGTATTGTTAAAAAGTTGCACATAATGAAGTTGTGAAGACATTCTGCTTTTGTGAAACGATTTTAACAAAATGAAATGCAAGGGGAAATTTATATATGTGATAATGTCTTTATTAAAAAATAGGTAACTAATTTTTGTAAAATAATTTTCTTTTCTTTCTTATTTTATTTTTTTTTAAAATTACAAATGGCGTAAAAATTAATACTAAAAAAGTACAAGAACAATAGGTATGAAGAGAAATGAGAAATAAAGCTTAAAATTAGCTATAATTTTAAATATAATAAGCTGAATAAACTGTATTAATAATAAATATTTATGGCTTTTTAGTTATTGGGTTTCGAGTTTTATATTTTGCTTCTGCCAAACATTACACTGAGAAATGTTAATTACTTTTACCGAATCTATCTAGTTTCAAGCTTTTACAAAACATGATTCGGAAGCTTCGCGATATAAGTGTCGCGTAACTTTAAATAGCATTTACGTAAGAAGACAATGTTCAAAATTACGAGGTCCATCATTGTTAACGCTTCATATAGTCATTGTGGAATCTTAATCAAACCCCCTTCCCTCCAAAAACTGAGCAAAAATAATTAATTAACTAGATTCAAGAAGTTTTCTCTCGTTAGTTCATAATAACATACAATACTTGAGAAAACTTTTCGAATGTTTACTTAAAGGGAAAAAATTGAATTTAACAAAATCATACACAGCAAAAAACTTATTGATGAAAATATATAACACTAACTGAAAAAAGTGCAAAGGAACAATAAGAGTAATGAAAATAGTAAAACAATCTATACATTACATTTATTTTGAGAAAACAAATTTTAAGTTACCGATTTATTTTTCAAATTCTATGAAAACATACAATTTATATTTCTATAAAATATATTATAAATCACCAATATACAATAAACATACAGATAACTGCGTATTCTTAAAAATCAAACATAAAAAATTTTGGAAAAAATATTTTAATGTATCTAATGGGAAGTCTTTGTGATGCATAAGAATACGTTACTTTTTCCTCGTTATACAATATGTTAATAATGTCTGTTCAAAAATTAAAAGTCAATTCAAACATTAATTTTTTTTTTGAAAATTCCATGGTTTAAAAAAAAAAGATTTTTTTTTCTACGGTGAATTTAATTACACTTTTAAACGGAGAAAATTAAACAGCTGCACATTGTCCTTTCTTCTCTATCTTTAGTATCTGCAGAATAATTTTTAATTAGATTTCGGGAAATTTCAATCATAAAAAAATAACAATATACTTTATAAGAAAAAAAATGAATAGACTACATTTGTAAATTTTCGTGCAGCTCAATTAAATTACGGTATTCTTTTTTTGTGAATAGTTTACAATAAAAATTTTAAGGCGTTGGTAAGTAATTCAAATGTTTTTAACTAATTTTATTTTATTAAAATTTCAATCGATATTCTACAGCTGTATTTAATAAAATAAAAACTAAGCCAAGTGGATTTAAACTTTATAATTCTTCTTGTTAATAATAATACTCCCCCATTCCAAACGTACCTACCAAACAACTTATTTCAGAGTTTATAGGTATCTAAAATTAAAACTGTATGCTTTTAGATAATAATATTGAACATAATTTCTTGAATGTTTGCCAGGCATGTCAACTTCATCTGCGTAACTAGCCATTGTTAGGCCAAATCAAATGTCACCTCGTTACTGAAAGCGAGAGAAGGCAGAGTTTTGCATGAACTTGTTTCAAAGCGATACCAATTCAGACAATGTCAATAGTGGGATGGTTTCAACGAAGATAACACAATGGATGACGCGCAAATAGTCTTACTTGAAGCTAGTTGAACCGAAAGCTGTGAGACGTAAAGTGATGATACAAGTTGATGTTCGGTAGTCGAAAGTGTGAATACATGAGTAGTTAAAATTTGTCGCAGAATTATGCGTTTGTCACGTTCAACTTGTCTCTTTATGGGAGTTAGAATCCATTAACGGGTATTTTATCTTATATATTTTAAATAATTATTGGGTTTTTGGTAAGAATTGGTTACAGCATTTGTTCATAATTGGTTTATAAAGGTAGGAGATTTTAATTCTCTTTGTAACAGGAAAAAAATTATAAACATATGACACTTGGTTTTTTTAAATTTGACAAATTATATAAAATACCAAAAAGAAAAAAAAAGTGGAAATTTAAAACACGTAGAAAAAAATTATTTAAGACAATTAAAAAGACATAAAAGGTAATTAGTAAAAAATTATCATTATTTCTTTGAAAGCTCTTAAAGCTCTTATATTTAATTAAATTTATCTAAATTAATATCTTACTAAATTGTGTTATTGGCCGATGTGACACTCTATTACTCAATTAAGATTTAGTATTACATTAAAAAATACTTGGACTGTTTTTGCTCTTTTAAAGATGTCTAAATTATACCACATGAGGGAATTGAAGCTCATTTAAATTTTATATACCAATCTTTTATTACTAAAAAAATTCTGGTGAAATGGGATTGCGAGTTTAAGATTCTTTGGTTTTGTATGGATGGATATATATATTGCTTATAAACGGAGCTTTTCGAATCTACACTAAGGCTATCGACGATGGACCTCCCAGTTTTGAACTATGGTTAGTTGACTAGGACGACACTTGAGCATGCACTTCGAAACCACATATTTACATCATGTTCAGACGAGAGCTTTGAACCTCGACAGATTTAACCTGCATCAGCCCTTCTATACTGAGGGTTTTCAGTGGCAAGAGAATTCGAACACACAAGGTTTTGAGCATTACTGGCTGCTCACAGCCTTGTTTAAACACAGTTACATTAACAACTGTCTAGCTTGCCTTTTATGTTTCTATTGAAAACTGATTAAAAATGCACCCAACTCTTTTTTTACACGGTAGATACGTTCCTTAGAAAACCGTGCAAAAACAATCGAGTAAAAAAATAGATGTGACATATGGTAAAGTTGGGGATCTGTTTCTCAACTTTAAAAAGTCGTGTAAGAGGAAAAAACTCTAAATATTTCCCCAAAAATCCGTGCAAAAAAAAAGCAATAATGAAATCCTGTTACACATTTATAAAAAAAAAAAAAAACATTTTTATTTTAAATAAATAAATAAAATAAAATTAGTATACAGTGAAAATTTAGCCTATAAGTATATAAACAAATAAAAATTCAAATTGAAATTAGGAATAAAACTACTAACTAACACTTATTCATTACTACTTGATAACAAGCGTGCGCATTTATTACGAACTGGATTAAAAATGCAGTTATCAGTACATGCGCCAGATATGCCTAACACAACTGTCGGCTTTGATTTAAATAAAGAATTTCGTTCATTATTAACGGCTTTTAATAGAATGAATTATCATCAACACGAATTATATTGTAAGTTTCGCCATCGAATTAAAATAATTTTTTAGAACTTTATTGAAATTATTTATTGTATCCTATGAACTGAGCTTTTTAACACAAAATACAATTATATTGAAGAACAAAACGCTGAGTTCAGCAAAATAAAGAAAAAAAAGGTATTTTAAAAAATTCGGATATTCCCCGTAACTCCAGAAAAAAAATTGGAAAGATTCGTGCTGGAACAAAAAAAAAAAAAAAAAAATCGTGAAAAATTGTATATTGGTGAACCGTGTCATTTCAAAATCGCGTGAAAAAAGACCGTATAAAAAAGAGTTGAGTGTACTTACTATAATTAATGGCTATAATGTAACACCTTTTCCGCATAAAAAAAATAAAATGTATAAAAGGAATATTTTCTTTTCTTTAGGTTTTCATTTGCAAGGTAATTTTTGACTTACATTGACAAAATATTTCCCAGACTTATGTAGTTAAAGGAACAACTTCGCCTATGATGAGGTAAATGAGGAGAAAATGGAGAATATTCGTTTTAGTTTTGATTGTTTTGTTTTGTTTTATCTTTTATTTTGTTTTATTAATACTAAATCTTCCAAAGATCCTTTATTCATTTTCCCAAAGTTAGTTTATAAAATGATGAAGGATATAATCCAATTTTAGATTTTATGAATTTTTAATATACTTTTAGAGGTCGGTTGTGTTTCGGATTAATTGAAAGGATTGTGTCTAATATTCGAATATCAAACTCTGTGAGATAGTCTGACAAGGGAAGGGTGCAACTAAGGAAATTCATTTGGAGTCGAGACTTGGTGTAATAGTAGTACTCCTTTAGGGTGTTCAACCCTCAATGTAATTCCACCGAATGGCCAGTCAATTTGGAGAAAATAGCCTTCGAAATCCATGTTTAGCTTTTATACAATTAAATTTTAGTTACCTCCAGTAACGCAATGGCGCAGTTGGTAGTACGCCTGCTTTCTAAGCCGGTGGATAGGGTTCGAATCCCGTGATAAACTTTTTTTTCAATTCATTGAATCATTCTTTAAAATTAAATAAATTCATTTATTAAAGGTTTATTAAATTTATTAAAGGTTTATTAAATCATTTAATATTTAATAAACCTTTCATAAATAAATTTATTTAATTTAAAAAAAGGATTCAATGAATTGAAAAAAAAGTTGATCGCATGATTCGAATCTTATCCGCCAGGGTAGAAAGCAGGAGTACTACCAACTGCGCCATTGCGTCACTGGAGGTAATTAAAATTTAATTGTATAAAAGGTATGTATGAATTTCGAAGGCTATTTTCTCAGAATTGACTGCCCATTCGGTGGAATTACATTTAGGGTTGAACACAATAAAAGAAAGACTACTATTACCCCAAATGAATTTCCTTAGTCATGCTCTCCTCTCGTGAGAGCTAAAAATTCATTTTTATTTAAATAAACTGTTTTATAAATTCTCAGTTTGAGATTTATAGTAAAAGTAGAGCTTTGTTTGAGAAAACAAGTAATCTACTAAACAGAAGAAAGGAAATAAATGCAAACTGAAACTAAATAGATTTGAGGACTTATAACAAAATCTTAATCTGGATTCGACGTATGTCCATATAAATATTTGTCTTTTACTATAAAAAGAATTGTAAATGTCTCTCTTGCTTACGGCCTAAATGCAAACTATCCTTACTCATTTTATATCTATTTTAAATTATATCTGATATAAAATAAGAGAAACTGTAGTTTATTTATTTTCCTAACATATTTGCATAAAAGAACTTTAGGAATTGAATATAGTCTCGCTGATAAAAGTAGAATCAATATAATAGAATAAAATCCTACTGATACAACCAAAACACAGGGAACCTCACGAAGATATAAAATTTATTTACAACAATATGGATGTATCTATATATATTACTTTAAGCAAAAATATCTCATTTTGGGGTATTGGACATTTTAATGGTTTTTGTATTTAAGATTTATGAGAAAGTCCTTTTTCATAAAACTCAGCATGTAGATATTAAAAGTTTTTCGTGAATTTGCATAACGTCCAAGCGCATAACATTATCTTTTGTTCTGTTCACCAGCTATTTTTAAGGCTGTCTTCACCAAACGTCAAAGAGCCCGAACAAATTCATTTCAGACTCTCAGAAAGTCTAGAACATATTTTCAGACAGAAAAAAAAAGTGCTCGAATTTTCATGTAAAGGCGAGACGATGCAATTCATACATTCTTTTATTGTGCTGCGTCTTTCAAATTTGAAAACATTCCATAAGCCCGTAATTTTTTTACTTCACCATTTTAAGTGAAAACCCGTTTAGTATTGTGATATTGAAAATGAAATGTGGAGCACATTTTACACAGAAAAAAAGGACTGATTCAGACAAAAATAGCAAGTACAATAAAATATGCCTCTTTATGTAGGATAGTGATGTCTGAATATGGCAGTAATGTTATATAAAAAGCATTTTTCTAATGGAAAGTCTTTCCACTTTGGGTTTTATTTTTGAAAATCATGGGAAGGCAATTTAAGATACAAGTTATTGATGTAAGTTTTAATATTGCGCTAAAATTTTTTAAAAAATGTTTTTACTTAGACTAAGTGTTTCAAAAGAAAAAAATACTCCAGTTATTATACGTTAAAATAATTATAAAAATGCATTACTTAGCTTTATTTTTACATGCTCTTTAATTTCAGTCGCGTTTCGTACTAGAATATTTGAAAAACTAACAAATTTTTTTAAAAATCTTTTTTTTGTATGTTTATAGTTTATTCTTAGAAAGGGGAATAAATCGTAAGGCTTTGGGGAGATCCTTTGACAATAAATAAATAAACTATTTTTGCACAAAGTCGCATTTTAGCTACATACATTTCCTTCATTAAAATATAAAAGTTAATTCTAATGAAATGTGTATCAATAAAAAGATATGAAAAATGATTCAAATACATTTATGCTATCATTTTTCTGATATACACATATGATTTTAGAAAAAAAAATAAAACTCTTGGGTTTATTTCTTATATAAAGCAAATTAAGTAAGGAAGATATCTTTGCTTATAATTCAAAAATTGGAAAGTATTTCTACCTTCTACTAATTAGTAAAATTATAGATTTATATCATTCTATGTAGAGGTAACAAGTATTAGAAAATACACAAAATTCTGCAAATCAGTAAGAAGTAATATAAAAAAAAATTTTTTTAGTCAATTCTTACTTAGGTCAACAAAGAAAAAAATTATTTTAGTTACTTGTTATTAAATAGTTGCAATTAATATAACTATGAATAGGCATATAACAGAATCACAATATTCAGTGACAAAATAGAAAGCGATTTATCTTGCAATTTTCTATTTTCCTTTCTATATATGGTGTTGGACAATTTTGTTTGTTTGTTACTATTTATTCATTAATTAAATTTAATTATTCTAATAAAATAGTACTCGGCAAAAAATAAATCACAGTCTCAGAAATTAGGCCATCCCAGGAGGGATTCGAACGCACGGCATTTGGACTAGAAGTCCAACGCGCTATCCATTGCGCTACAGGGACACAACGAACAAGCTTCCTTTCTATATATGCTGTTGGATTGTTATTTTTATTTGTTACTATTTATTAATGTTTTAATTTAAATAATTAATTAAAATATTTCAAGAAACTGTATTAACATCAAGTGTCATCCACTACAAGTTAAAAAAATGTATTTGAGCTTGGATGGATGAATAGAAAGTATTTTATTAACGATTGAAAATTTGAACAAGATATATATATATATATAGGGGTGAACTAATAGTAGGAATTGAAAAAGTGAGTTTCCTAATTTCGATGATTTAAGAAGCTAAGCAAATTTTTAACTTTTAAACTAATGAACTGTTTACAATATTAATAATTCTACGCGTGTTTTTTTCATGTTCTTTAATAATTAATTTTTAATTCCTTGATGTCTTTCTTGCAAATAATTCCCCTGAGTTCAGTTCATGACGAGTAGTAGATAAGAAAAAAAGTAAGTGCTAAAATTCTTAATAAAGGTGTTTTTCTAATGAAAATGCTTATTATACCTGGTTAAATTATTCAATTCTAATTAACGGATTCCTTCATTGCCATGAAATTATTTAAAAATATTGCATAACAAAATTTAATGCAGATGCAGAGTTAAACATAATTCCGTATATTATTACATGCTTAATTAATTAATTAAAAAAAAGTGATGAGAATAAAATTGGTCAAAAAATATAAATGAAATATAACCACTTTGATTAAATTAATTTTATATATGTTGCTATTTAATTCGCTTAAATTAAATTTGATGCTACTTTCAACAGAGAATATTTTTTCTACTATTTCTGAGACAAATATTAAGAAGTTATCAAAAAAATATTTTTCTACTTCCAAATCAGAAAAGTATACTATCTTTCTATTTGAAAAACAAAAAGTTATTTAAATTATGAAAAGAAGAACTTAAAATTGAAACAAAAAAAAAAAAAAAAACTTGAAATTAACATTTGTAGTCAAAGATCAATATATTTGGTTTCTTGTTATAACTCCTCTTTTCGCTTGAATATTGAATTATGAGTCTTTAAAATGCTAACACTTTTCCGTTTAAAACTATAAAGAATAACAGCTTATACAATAGTTACATGTACATTTTGTTTCAAGTGCGATTTTTTCTTTTTTAAGCAGTGTGACTTGGTTAAGATGCAGCAAAATTTCTGTGTAGCATCTTAGAAGTACAGTACATAACCTCAAAAGCTATTTTTCCCTGTAATTAATTAAAGTAGTTCAATTTAAAATAATAAAAATTACAAAGTAATTTTTTAGCTAAAAAAACTCGAAAGAAGTTGACTACTAAATTTTTCTTTATATATTTTTCTTTATTTTATTCTGAGCGAAAAAAAACATATACTTTTTCTTTGTCTCAAAAAGGGTCTAGACTTTTTCTGCATTCCCTTTATCCTTTTTATGACTACTGGATCCTCTCCAAGAATTCACCAAGACATAGAATCCACTAACTAACGACTTGAATTATTTTTAATAATTCAGACACAATAGCTATTTTTCTAAAAATGATGAATATCTGTTTCATTTACATTTAAGAAACTTGAGACGCAACAGTTTTTCTAAGCCATTTAATGCAACATAAGTTATACTTCTATTCATTTTTAAGCCTTATCGAAATCATTTTTAGAAAATTGTTAACGGCTATGTAACTGATTCTTAAAAATGCATAAGACTACATTTTTTTCTTTAGAAGTTATTCTATCTATGATGAAACAAATCCCTCATCCCATCTTTGCATTTCGCATCATGAATTGTTTAATATACCAGGTATTATCTTAGCTCTATTTAATTTTACTTAGTATAAACTGTTTTAAATTTATCAGATAAGTTATAGCTTAAAGTCATTGTTGTTACTATAAATGAATTCTGATTTGTTAAGCAATAATTTTCTCACAGTTACAGGATAGTTATAGAATTTTGAATTAATAAAATAATTGATTTGCCCTAAGGGTAAAAGGATCAAAATATAAATGCTTCTGAAATTACGGTAAATAAATTAATAAATACCTACCGAATAACTTATATAAATTGGAATGATAATGATAATCAATCGATATGATATTGGTGTAAGTTCGAATATATCGTATTGTTTCATAATAAAACATATTAACTTGATTAAGTTTTTATAGTGTCAATAAACATGTGCTACTTTAAAGAATTATAATAAAGTGCAATTTCTATGAGTACTTTTTTAAGTCTCCAAAAATTAGGTAAATATCATTCATTAAAGCAAACATCAATGGAAAAGAAAGTTGAAATTAGCTTAGTGTCCTAAATGATCGTACAAATTAAGTTATTGATGGAAGAAAACTTGGGATTCGCGTGTCATATAAAATAGACTTGATTGCTAAGTTAGCACAACCATCCAAAATATCATTAGAACTCATACAATATATGGGATACCTTGTATCTTTGAGTATTATACTCGGTTGGCTGCACACAAGTTTCATATCAATATTCTTAATTGCGGGAGACGATCATAATAGTAGCACTTAGTGTGGCTTATAAGATTGGTGGAAGGTAATATAAAGTGACGAATTACTCTTGAAGCTTTTCCAATCTCTCTGAAAGCGCTTCAGTATGACAATCGCTAGGAAAACGCTCTGCTTCTGATTGTATTTTATTAACCTTGTAACTCGGCAATCGATTTTGTGATATTTTTTTTCCTACTTATTTATTTAGTACTTTTATTCTACATAATATTGCTTATTTTTGGAATATTAAAAAACCTTTATGCTGAATAATGTTTTGTATTTGTTGAATTTGAGAAGTAAAAATATGTTTTGTTTTAGGAATGCACGATATGTATGTGTTAGTAGTACGCATGGTACGGAAGATCTAGGCAGTCTTTAGCTGTTACAAAAATATTTTAATGATATAATAGCGTTATTTTTATATAGGATTTCTTTAAAGCTTTTTTCGATTTCTGTTGTGAATGTAGTGTATGTAAAGTAAACTAACTGAGAAAAGGAATTTATTTTTTCAGTGTTTCCTCTAAATTAAGTAAACGCTTCCTTTTTTTGGAATTTGAGATCATTTGGTGCAGCTTACCCAAATATGGCTCGTATGTTAATAAAATTAATAAAACAACGAACAAACTAAAGAATTAAAAATTATTGTGTATACAGTTCAATAATACTCTTGAAAAAGGCAATCTGTAAAAAAAAGGGGAGAAGCACAATAATTTTTTTTAAAAAAATTACTAAAAAACAATTTTTTTTCATAAAAATATGAAGAGAATTAACAGATTTTTGAATAAAAAACAGAATATTTAATATAAGACAACCTGACATCAACACCGAACAGTAAACACATTAGTTTAGCCAGGGATTGCGAGTGTGAGATAAACTATTAAACACCTAAGGAAGTCATTTTGACTGCTTTTTAACTTCAATTAGAAAAATAATTATGTATATAAAGACAAAATTTCTTAGAATTTTTTAGAATATATTTTTTTACAAGAGAAGCAAATTTTTTTATAGTTTATATTGACTAACAACCCTTGTTATATGACTGTAAATAATATAAAAAACTATTAAAAATTAATTTTAAACAAATTTCTTTGCACATTAATTATTCTTTCACAATGCAGTTATTTTGACTGCTTTTGGGCAATATAGGTATATAAGTTTCAGCCTTTCTAGTGTTAAATAATGAAAGAGAGGTCATACTTTTTCATAATCTTAGATTTATAAGGCATTTAATGGAAAAATTTAAGGCATTTAATGTTTGGATTAAAATGCATTTAATACTAAGATTAAAATGCATTTAATGTATTTTAAAAAAAAGAAAATTGTGCAAATTGTTTTTCATGCCTTATGAACTGAACTATTCTAATATCTGCAGTTAAAAGTGCTATTGTAGTTTGTTTCTTTTGCACAGACATTTTTATGGATGTAAAATATAATTACCATCCCAAAATAAAATAGGTCCACTTGAACGTAATAAATGTTTGCCTGTTAGGTTTCTTTGTGCGTTCTTAAGGCAAAGAAAATTGTGTGAAGATACAAAAATTATGGAAAGAAGCTTTAAAATGTATCACATTAAAGCTACTTAACAGGAAATCAATCAGTATAAGATTTTTTGTTTACGAATTGAAAAAATAACAAACAATTAAATTCCTAAATTAACTGCGTTGTTTTAATCATTAAAGTACATTTTAACGGGAATGCATTTCTAAGAGTCCATGGTAAAATCTCAAGAGATCAGAACTTGGACAGAAAAAGTTGACTCATCGCCTCTGTTCTCAAGAATAAATTATTTAGCTCTCTACATTTGTTCTCTATTATAATTACAAACTCTAGATTTTAGTAATATTAGTTGCACATCTTTGCTATCAAGAATATTTTACTGTAGTTGATTGGTTTTTTTATCTATAAACTACAATAATCTTCACTGTAACATGCCTGTAAAAAAAATTGAAATTTTTTATATGTTTAATGTATTTACACACCATTATTATTTATAATTTTAATTATTTTCATGTACTATTATTTAATGAACAAAGAAAAATTACTGATATTACTGTATTATACTTTATTGCGATAAATAATTTTTAAAGTAACTGACAGGTTATGTTTTCGTTATTTCATGTTATACTTATTTGTGTATTATATAAGAGAGAAGAAAAATTTCTGTATGTGAAAAGCAAGCTTCATCTGAGAAATTCTGCGATCTTCACAATATATAAAAGGTGCCTTGGAACAAAACAGAAAATTAAGAGCATTTGTATCAAAATGAAATCTTAAGAACTACTATAGAGTTAATGTCACACATACAAGAAAAGGATAAGAATGAATCGCTTATATGTCAATGATCCTATAAATATTCAAATAAGAAACTTTCTAAATCGTATTATTCTATGCTACTTGTCATTAACCCCGCTTATTATCTGTTTATTAACACTTTTATTTTTGAATGTTCAAAATAAAAGGAAGGAAAATATATATGCTAAAATTCCTTCCTTATGTATAACAGAACAATTTTCTATAATTTTTTAAATTATGCTTTCATACATTTGCTTATCTGGGTATTTTGAATTTGGTGAGGCTTAAATTCTCCCCCCCTCCAAAAAAAAAGTAGAAGACATGAAAATAAATATTAAAAGCTAAATTAAAGCAAAAATTGAAATAAAAAAATTAAAATTAAAATTTGAATTATAATGATCGAGTTATTTATCTTGTTTCAATAATGCTGCAATTGCAGGAATAAGAAAAATAAATACAGCTTCTGTCTTAGCAATATATAAATATGTATTACATAATTAATCTTTTTAATCAAATTAAGATTCCAAAAATTTTTTATTATTTGGATATGAAATTCTTCATTTGAAATATTTTTGTATTGCATTCTATCTTATTCCCATTGCTTCTTTTTTTTGAAATTTAGAAAATAGAGATTTAAAAATCTCAACTTTATTACTGAAAAAAAACGTACTAAAATGAAATTGCATTGAAAAAGTTAATAGTTAACCTTTTGATAGGTTATAATTAACTATTAAAGAGATAAACCATAATATTAGTTTTTCTTGTGAGATTTTAAAATTAATTTTAAAGTTGCTTTTAAAACTTTACCTATTGATGTGATGTATATCCTAAAGCCATTTCTTTCTTTTTTTTTTGCTATTCATATTTAGATTTCTAACAATATCAGTCAAAATATGGGTAAATAAAAGAATAGTTCTAATTTCTTTGTGCAAGAACTTATAAATATAAGTGATTTGATGCAGTCAATAACATGATAATATTTTAGTATCAAATACGCATCCATGTAAGAAATCAAATTTTTAAATTAGAATTACAATAGATGATGTACTGAAACTCACTTTATTATAAAAGTACACTCAAAAAATGTTTAATTTATACTTATGTCGCACTAAATATTTTATGTTGCATTGACACCTTAT
>BMAV01005284.1:380398-410654 GCA_019973955.1 Trichonephila inaurata madagascariensis
TCCCAAATGTTATCATTTTTTGACATTGATGTATTAAAGATGTTGACTCACCAGTCGGTATGCTGGTCATCGATGACTAGCACGGTTTTATGTTTATCTTTTGCCGAGGGCGCTTTAACGGCGGATCCTGTCGTCACGGAGTTGGCTCTCTGCTGGAAAGCTGGGACATTTTTAGAGGGGGAAGTGGGGGCACTGATGGTAGTGCCCTGCCGAACGTGAAGAGCCAGATCCGGTTCTTGAGTCTGAGAAATCTCAGTGGGGCCATCTTCACCTTCCTGTTCGATCCGGCGTTCCTGGTCGTCTAGTTCCCCTATATCAAAAGCAAAAAAATTTCTCATGTAATATTTTGATTTGTCCATCAAAATATTACAAGTTATCCAAAAAGAAAAGATTCATATAAATAAAGAAATATCAATGAGAGAAAATAGTGTACAAAGGGATACTTCAAATTTTGCTTTATGTACTCAAATTATTTTTTTCATGTTAAACATTATTAGTCGTCGTGTATTGTTTAAGGTGACTGCCTACCTTGAAAATGTCGTTTTTCGTCTACAAAAGGCATTTTTTATATTTTTTATTTCAAAAATAGTTTGAACATTTTTCTGTCCAAAACAGTTTTTCTTTTTCCTTTACACGAAATAGAAATACAGTGATTTTAATAAACATCACTTTATGTAAAAGGGCAGTAAGATAAAATTTTATATGAGTTTTTCTCAAAGTTATGTTTTCGAAAGAGAAAATCTTTACCAGATACATGATATCAACCAGATAACGTTTTGAAATTTTGTGGGAATGTTTATTGTACTATTTTTCATAAAGTAGATTATGAGTTTTGTTGTGGGTTAAATATTTTTTCATTTAGGGTAGTTTTTATAAAGAAAAAACTTAAAAAATATCAAAATTTTCATATTATTTTGTATAATTGTCTGTAATTTTTTTGTATTTTAATATTTCTCTTAGATTTTGGTCATTTTGAAGAGCACCATAATATGGATGTTGTGTATAAAGAAAATTATTATAATTGTATTAGAAATTTTTATACAGTGTTACCCGTTTTAGTAAAAATTTGTTTAAATTTCCTTAAAAACAACCAATTTTTCTAAAAGTACAATATTTATTTAAAATTTTTTATGTATTTGCATATTTTTTATTTTTCTTTCTAAAAACACTCGATTTGTTTCAAAAATTTGTTTTTATAAAAAAAATTGGGTCCGAAGGTAGGCAGTCACCTTAAATAACTTAAAATTTGAAAAAAAATTTTCCCCATCATTTGCAATAAATAATAGAAAAAAATATAGAATTTACAATAATAATAGTATAATAGAATAATAATTAAATATGAACGAAATAAAGTCCAAATATTGGATTATTTACTAATGAAGTTTGAATTGCTCTTAATTGGTAATATTTTAACAATAGATTACATGAGAAAGAGAGAGAGAGAGAATATTACAAATTTGAAACTATATAGAAATATGTCTATGGGTTATCTATATATCTGTGGGTTAATTTGAATATTTAGTTAGAAGTTTGTATAAGAGAGAAAGTTATCTTCTATTTATAAAATAAATACTCATTTAGATAAAAAAAATATTAAAAGACGATGTAATCTTCAGATATACAAATATTTTTTCATACATTTCATTATTTAATAAAACTCTAAAACAAAGAAGCTTATGAAAATAACTTTCCATAAGAAATAAAGCAATTATTACAAAAATCCTTTTCGTAAATGTCCGTAAATTGTTCGACTCAAAATAACAAATATTTTCTTTATGTATGGCACGCAAGCACTTCTATGCATCAAAATAGCTTGCTTATAATTTATTATTAAAGCCCTATTCTTAGTCTGGTTCAGTCAAGTGCAATGACCGATTCATTTTATTTCCTTCGCTATACAGTGCCAGACAAACGAATTAGACGCTAACGTAATGACTATGAGACTGAAGTAAACAAAAGGCTGGTCATTAAAAAAGTCAAAGTATCTTATCGTTAATTTCCTTCAGTTTCGCAGCTGTTTAGAAATATAAAGTATAACCGTCATTAATACTAAAAAGGAGGTAATAAAGTTGTCAAGATCGAATATGGTTTTCTTACAAAGTTTTGGATAAGAAGTCAACTACGTAAAAGAAATTATTAATGGTAGCTCACATGTAACTAAAAAGCGTGCTGAAGTATTAAATGAGTTTAAACAGTGATTGGCATTACTCACTCATGAATGGTTGTAACAATTATTGAAAAACCATATGTATCATGAATAAGTTTCAGTCAGATTACTCTTTAAAGCATCGGGGGTGGGTGGGGGGAGGGGAGAGACAACAAAAACGTTAAAAATAGCAGATAAAATTTTTTATAAACATTTGTAGCCAACATTTCTTAAGTCATTGAGCATATATTCTAAAAGAGGAGAATTTAAAATCAATTAATAAAATCAAAGTATCTGAAACGTATATTATGAATTATGCTTTTTATATAATGTAACGTAAGAGCAATAAATTATTTAAAAAAAAATAAGGGTTGAAATGCTCCAACATTGCAATAAAAGATTTGAGAAGAGATAGGATAGGATAATAGGATATTAGTAGGATACAAGAACCATTATAACACATAGTGCTTTATAATTTATTTTAATAATTTAACAATCTAAATTTTATTTAAGAAAATAATGTTTTTCTTAAAGTATTGTTCTTTAAATTATAACTTTTTTTTAAAATGAGTGACATATTTTATTCTTTAAAAGCAGATTTATTTTTTAAAACTTGACAAATCGCGTATATATTGTTATGATAACTAAAAATATACAGATAACTGAACAGGATAATATCTGCTTCAGTGTCATATTCTTTTGATTGAGCCCCAAGCATTAAAAAATAAAAACGATCTACTAAACGTCCTCGTCATTTTTAGAATTGCTTCCTTCAGAACATTGGATTTACACGAAATTCATATTTAAATTAGACTTAAAAAAAAAAATAAATAAAATTAGTGTACAATGTTAACATATCCTGAATTCTCTTGAATTTCTGTTTTAGTCAGTATAATTCTTCTTCTCTCTTTTTCATTTACTAAATACAAGGTATGACAATTAAATTCTCGGATTGTGCATGCCCTATCCATTAGGTTTGGCGTGAAGGAGTGGCGATGGAATATAGTTGAACTTGATCTTTCTGTAGCTAGCGGCACGTTATTCTATCAAGCTGCTCATACATTTGAAATTCCTCGTGAAATTAAAAAAAAAATAATTTACAACTGAAAGTTTTAAATTGTCAAAGGAGTGTTTGGAGATAATTGCACGTCACATAATCAAATTTTTGATAGGAAAAAATAATTTTCGGAAAATTGGGATGTTGCTGAAGATGATGAGCCTTCTTGTCGATCTGTGACATCAAGAACAGGTGATGCTCATTGTTTTTGTTCAATAGTATCATCATAACTAAATGGGTATTTCGAGACCAAATGGTAAAACAGCAGTACTAAATTAAGGTCCTGAGAAAGTTTAGAGAAAGAACGAGGAAGAAAAGGCAAGATCTGTAGTGCAATAACAAGCGGATTTTGCACCAAGACAATACCTTGGCGCACATTGTGCTCTCTGTAAAACAGTTCTTAGAGGACAAACGCATTACTGGACTCAAGCATCCCCCGTACTCACCAGATCTCACCCCATACGACTTCTATCTATTTCTTAAAGTGAAAAATGGAGTGATGGAAACGCATTTTCAGTCTGTAAGAGAGGTGAAGTTAAAAACGGCACACTTACTGAAGATGGTGGCACCCAATGAGCCGAAGCCCCACTGTGAACGGTGGAAAACTTGTATGCATCTATGTATTGATAGGGAAGGGGAGTATATTGAAAGGGACTAAAAGATATATTTGTGTATTGTTTTCAATAAAGCTAATTTTTAAGACTAGTTCGTTTAATCGTCACACCTCGTAAAATGAAAAGTTTTATTTGAATTCCTGTTTTGTTAACCGCGAGACTTCAAAATTTAAAATAACTTTTAGTTTAATGTTATTACCTGATAAATCCCCAGACGAGAATCGCCTCCGCAGATAACTGGTGGTGGAGGCGAAACTCTGCTTGAAACTTGAGAACGAAATTTTGGCGCCGGGTATGGGTCTCGGATCCGTCTTGGAAAGTGGTGGTAGAAAGGATTTTTTAATGAATTAGTCGCGAAACACGCAAGCCGCTCCTCAGGCCACTACAAACCTGAAATACAAAAAGATAACCAATTAAATAACTAATTTAGGAAGAAATAATTTAGAGAGACATTAAAGTTAAGTTAAAATGCTTTTATTGACAGAGATGGTGTCTAATTCATATGACACCAAAATAACTTAGAAACTCAAGGTAAAAGATAGTTTAGAATAGTAAGAGTTAAACTGAAGTAGCCTAAAATATAAAAATAATTACTCATCATCTTTTGGATTAAGTTGTTACGTTTGATTGTTTACATTCGGAACCGTAATTTTAAAAAAGCGTTTAAGTGAATAACGTTTTGATATTTAATGTCAGTTGAAGTAGAATATACAAATAAAATTGTTTTAAGAATATTATCATAAAAAAAATTGTTCAAATACAATTCTTTGGCAAAAAATGGAGAAAGAATGACATATTTTTAAAACATTCCCCTTTAACGAAAAATACTTTTATAACAATATTTTGCCTTTATATGGCTAGGATTTTTTTTACCGGGCTTGAACTAAAATTTTTGGAAAATTCACAATATTTTTAGAGTTATGATCAATTGAAGTAATAATGAATGTTTTTTATTAAAAGTTCTCTCTATACTCTGATATAATAAAATCTGAATAAATTCACTTCTAAATTATATAAATCTCAAAAATTTTAGTTTAACGCCGGTATAGAAGTCCTAGCTATATTTATAAAGGGAAAATATTACTACCATAGAAACATTTTTCATAATGAAGAAGGTTTTAAAAATACGTCATTCTATCTTTCTTTTTTGCCAAAAATTGCATTTAAATAATTTTTTCTTATGATAATATTCTTAAAACAGTTTTACATGCATATTCTGTTTCAACTGACACTAAATATCAAAAAATTATTCATTTATACGCTTTTTCAAAATCATGGTTCAGAACTTAGTCAGTCACCTTAAGGAAACATAACTTTGTTTTGGAATAACTAATTCTAAATATTTCACTTTTACCTATTAATAACCAATAAATCAGATGAGGTACTTTGAATTTTGAAGGAAAAAAAAAAGATTAAAATTGTATTATATCCATGTATATCAAAGCACTACCCGAGGATTTTGAAGAATTAATTAACTGATTATCTCTCCCAAAAAATTAATTTTCATTTTCCTAACCCAAATATATTTAATTAAAAATCAAATGTAATGAATGATTACAATACATTATTTCAGGCTTTTCCTCAGAATTATTCATAAGCTTAATCATGTCTAAAAGGAAATCCTTAAAATGTTAAACAGATTAATTTACATATCAAGCAACTGAAATTAAACATTATTGAATTTGTGATTATATTTAAAACTCTCGTCATTAATTTTTCATTTATATTCATTCCTTCTCAACATTTTATGTATAAGCGATGTATCATTTTCTCGTTCTTGCATTATAATGTGTTTTAAGGTTACTTCCTGATTTTTATGTGTGTTTCTTAATTGTTCCGCGGGATAGTTTGAATATACTTCTTTAATTAAAAGAGAAGTTCCCGAAAGAAGTTATGTAAACATACAGTTTATTTATTTATAAAACAATGCAATTATTTTCTGTGTTTGAAAAAATATATTTAAGCAAATTATGGTTAAGCGGATGTATTATTTACATGAATTAAAATTTTATACTTTATGATCAGAAATGTAACGAATAAGCTGTAAGGTATTTTGTATAATTTATTTTCAATTTATTTTCTTTTTAAAAGTCTTGATGGTCTGACTATTCTTTTTGTAAAGGTGTTACAGAATTATTCAATAATAGAGCTACCTATTTCTTTGTAAAATAAAAGATATTTTTATCCACGTTTCTAAATTCTTAAAATGTTTGCTATGTAAGTATTTGTTCATATATATATAATGAAACAATGAGAAATTCAAGACTATAGTTAAAATATTCATGAGCGTTTATTTACGTCACGTTCAGAAGTAACACGAGGTTTAAGAGCGACAGACCTCTTAATTCTGAGCCATGCTGAAGTGAGGAAGATGACACCTGAGCTGGAGCCCACTTTTCAAACTTCCACCTCATACAAAACTTAGGACTTAGAAACTTGTTCAGATTTAGTGAGCATCAGTTCCATTGCACTATGGATCTTCAAAACCCACTACACTACGGGTTTTGAGTCGAATCGTGAATTCTACTTGAGCAGGGCCGATCCTAGCAGGTGTGCAGCGCTTGCACCACACGCGGGTGTGCAAAACATGGGGGTCTAACATATATATGAAGAATTTAGTTCATTCACAACCTTTCACTTCGTTTGCCTTAAAAAGTTTTTAGATCTAAACCTGACCTTTGCAAGATATGTGGCATTAATAGTTTAAAAAAAACCCGTACCTTTTCTAATAACTATAATTATAACTGGCAGGTGCCTGAATTTTTCCTGAAGGGATTTAACTGCATGACATATAACTAACTTTCAAAAAAAAACAAATGCTATAAAAAAATCAGTAGAATCTTCCTTTTTATGATACGGGGCTCACAGAAGTAGAAGAAAAGGATAAGGTGGGTCACCTGAAGTGTTTTTAGAGGTAGTCATTTGTTACCTTGTCTTTTGTCTTGAGTGTTCGTTTCTGTATTGTCCTGCGATGTTTCTGTTAGCTTTTTGTGTCGTCTTCAATAAAAGTTTTCCTTAAAAAGTATAAAATTAAACAACCTATACTTTCTCAGAAAAGATAATCTAATTTTCAGATTCCCCTACCTTCCAATCCAGTGGCGTAACGGAGAATATTAGGGTACACCTGAAAAGTCAGGTTTGGGGCTTCAAGCCGCACATGGCGTGAGTCAAGCTTTGAGTCCCCTCGCGATGCGGGAGTTGTGGGATGTACGTTACACCACTGCTCCAATCTCATCTCATATCTTTTTATTTTCATATGGGCCGTACTTTCAAGCGTTTTACTCACCATTCGAAATCCAAACATAAAGATGATGATTTATGAATTATTGAAAAAATGCATTCCAATTCAAAATCGGGACAGTTTGCATTTGTTTGCCTCACATTAAAGATGTTGAAAACTCTGACTTAGAGAACGAATAAAAAAATAAAAAATAAAAAAAAAACTATTTCCCGAAAAGGTTCTCTTCGAAACGATATATGTATATATATATATATGTGTATTGGGAAAGAGACCAACAATAACACACACACAATGACTTCTGAAAAGATGCTTACTGATTAGGAGAGAATAAAGCTTGTTAGAGAATATCTTTGAATCTTTTTGCGTTTGAACAACCGACAATCTACTTTTATTTCATCTATTCTACCAATAAAAAGGAATTTGTCATATTTTGCATGCAAACACAAGGGACTGCATTGTATTTATCTGAAAAGCATAAAAGGAAAGAGACGAAAATTCATATCGAAAGCTTTTGTCTGGAAAGAAAATAAACGAGTATTCAGAGAAGTAAAGAATATAATTTGAACTGTCCAAAAAGTGGAAATTTTATTGACACAATATGCAGAAAAAACAACAAATTCTTTCAAAAAACAAACGCCGGTTGGCTTTTATAATGATCGGAACAAAACTCTGTGGATTGAAAAACAAGTTTCGTATTTTAAAGTAATCCCATGAAGGCAACAGATTACCACAATATGTTTCGCTTTATTTTCCGTGTCAGAATAAATCTTTTCTTTTCTACGTGATTTTAAAACATAACGCTTCAGTTCACGTGGATAATTCTAGAAATAATGTGTTTGGGGCAAAGCTTCTGAGAAATGGTTTTTTCCCCTTTAGTATTTTAAATCCTATAAAATTGAATGAAAAATGTTCATAAGTTTAACATTTTCAAACTACATTTTGAGTTGTTTTCTAAGGTTATTTAAACACAAGTTATAAATTTGCTTTTTTGATTTATGTTTTATAGCAATTTATTGTTTTGATATTCCACACAGAAATCTACATCTTTTAGACTACTTTTGCTTTGTTAAGAAACACTGAGAATACAAAATTTATTGATAATTGTCATACCAGAAACCACGTGACATAATAAATTTTATTCTTATTTTGAAGAAGGCGTATTATGTTGTTTAATAAGTATTACTTTAACAAAATATTTTATTAAAAACTATTCTTACTAAATTTTTTTGATATTTATTTTTGGCTTTACTGAATTCAAGAATATATAAATTTAGATAAATGCATAAATCTTTCAACAATGACTATAAAATACTGAATCTAATCTTATAATTATGAATTTAAAATGTATTTATTTTTATAATAAAAAACTAGTGCCTTTTGAAGTATTTTCAACTTTAAGGTGACTGAAACTATGTACGGAACCCTAATTTTTAAAAAGAGTATAAATGAGTATTTTTTTTTAATATTTAGTGTCAGTTGAATTATAATATCGTCAAGCTGACCACCTGACTAGAACATCTGCTTATGCACCTCAACACCCAAGGTCACAAAAACTGAGATGGGTACGGTAGGCCTTGGCCTTTAATGGGCTGTTGCGCTACTGAGTTTAGTTTGGTTTGAATTATAATGTGCACATGAATTGTTTGAAAAATATTATTACAAGAAAAAAAATCTTAAAATGAAATTTTTTTGGCAAAAAATGAAAAAAAAGAAAAAAAAAAGACATATTTTCGAAACATTTTCCTTTAATGAAAAATTTTACTGTAAAAATAATATTTTGTCTAAATATAGTTAAGAATTCTATACAGAGCCATAACAAGGATATTTGTATATAATATAGAAATGGATTTATTCACATTTTAATACATTAAAGTAGAGAAATTATATATAAAAAAAACACACCAGTTATATCATCTCGATTGATAGTAACTTTGAAAATAATGCAAATTTTTCAAAAATCTTAGTTCAGGCTCTGTGTAGAGGTCCTAGCTGTAAATAGGTAAAATAGTATTGTTATAGAAGAATTTTTCATAAAAGGAGAAAGTTATTTTTTTCTTTTTTTTTACGGCCACAGTAGCCTAGTGACCAAGGTTACGGACTCGTGGTTGGCGTGTCATGAGTTCGAGCCCAGTGCCGCTGAAGATCCGCCATGTAGTGGAGCAATGCACGTTAAATCTGTCGAGAGCTGAAGCGTCCTCCCGTTGGTGTGGTGTGATGGTTAGGAGAGGGGATGCCAGTTCAGGTGTCGTCTTCGTCACTTGACCATGGTTTATAATTACGAGATCCGTCGCCAAATAGCTAAGCAGTGCGACATTAATATTCACTCACTATTCATTTTTTGCCCAAAAATTGAATTTAAATAATTTTTTCTCGTAATTAATATTCTTAACAAAATTTCATATGTATATTCTAATTCAACTGACACTGAATACTAAAAAAAATATTCATTAATACTTTTCCAAAATCCCTGTTCCGAATGTAGTCAATCACTTTAAAATAAAAAGTCTCATTTTATTAATGCAAAATACACATTAAGCATCAATCTGAATTAAAATTTCATATCTAATTCAATATCACATTTAACGACAAAGAGCGATAACAGAACAGCTGGAGTAATTTCACGCTGGAATAAAAGAAATAATAGAACCATTCACTGTTCGATATTCTTATCGATTCCCTCGAACAAATAAACGCAGATAGATTTTTAAAAAAAAGACGGAGAAAAATAAAACAAAGGAAAAATTATCACATACTAGCAGCCTCTATCGACCCAACTTTTCTTTTTGTTTATCATTTTTTTGAACAATTTCTTTGAAGGAAGCTCTTTTCTCCATTAACAGATTGAGCATCGGAGTTTTGGGGGAAATGTTGTTGTCGGCCCTTAAATACCTTATTCGTGTTTTGTAGCTGGAGGGAAATAATTAAAGAATGTTTGGGCCCTATGAGAGGTGCAGCCGATTTCCTGATTGCGATGTATGACCGTTAAAACTCGTCATCTTTTGCAACTTGAAAGTTTCGTCTATCTCAGCTGGACCAAGTCCAAATTTCTTTGATCATTTATTTTATCACGGTAAATTTCCTAACAAAACAGAATGAAAATCCGAACTCTGTCATTTATCTCCGTAAGAATGTGTTTTAGTGAAAAAAAAGGGAATACTTTTTTTCTCGTTTTACTTTCACTTAGATTGGGTTTAATGAAGTGAAAAGAGAAAGGTAAGAAGTTATTCAGAATCAAAGTTTTTCAGATTGTTGAAATGTGAAAAATTGTTCTTATGAAGATGAATGTGCCTAATACAAATGCAAAGACGGCATTGTTTTTGTCAAAATTTTAATTTTGTTTCTATCTATTTCAGGTATATTCTGCTTTAAAAGGTATCTGACTTTTAAGGAACCATGATTTTGAAAAAGCATATAAAGGAATAATCTTTTTGTTTAGTGTCACATTAATTAGAATGTATATATAAAATTTTTTTGACAATATTATTACAACTATTTAATAATTTTTTGGCAAAAAAATGAAGAAAAAGTTACATATTTTCAAAATATTCTCCTTTTATGGAAAAGGCTTCCACAATAATATTTTATACCTATAGATATATATAGCTAAGACTTCTCTTTAGAGTTTGAGCTAGGATTTTCTAAAAATTCAAATTATTTTCATAGTTGCTATAAATCGAATTAATAGCCGGTGTTTTCTGTTAAAGATTTCTTTACTCTGATGTATTAAAATACGAATGAGTCCTTCTGAGTAAATATTTATTCAGGATCTGTGTTTAGAAGTCTGAGCTATAAATGGGCAAAATATTATTATTATGGAAGTATTTCCCGTCAAAGGAGAATGTTTTGGGAAATATTTCCCTTTTTTCTTCATTTCTTGCCAAAAAATTGCATTTAAATAGTTTCTTATAGTATTAATATTATTGAAACAGTTATATATATTAATCAAGTGACACTAAATATTAAAAAAAAAATTCACTTATGCGCTTTTTCAAAATCACGGCTCCGAACGTAATCGAATACCTTAAAAACGTCCGTAAGTATTCCCTAAAATATATATGAATATCATAATATTCATCACCATAAATGTGCAGCTTCTTTGGATGCATATATCAATTTCATTATTGCATTTGTTTTACATTCCGCAAAATATTTCATTCTTGAGCTATACAAACTAATTATTTCAAAATTGTTTGAACAATGAATGAGATAAATACTGAGGAATTATTAATATGTTTAGGAAAACAATACGCATTCAATTGCATTTTTTCAATTTTAACATTATTATTGTTTTTTGTTTAAATTCTCCTTTTATTGCTTGCGTTTAAATATTTCTATAACTGAGAAACCTTTTCCCAGAAAGAAAAAGAAAAGAAATTGATTTCAAAATTTGAGAGCATATTTATTCTGAATATTAACATTTAATGTTACATTTTTACAAGTGAAGTTTCCACATATTCATTTAATTGGATATACAGAGTTTTCATGGAAATAAATGTTTTTCGGATGCTTTCAAAGTGCTGTTTGAAATAACTAAAAAAAATTATCAGGAAAATAAATAAAAAATCCTAAATAAAGGTGGATTTCTACTTTCAAGTGGTTTATAAAATATGCTAAACGTGAACTTCAATAAATTAAACTCCAGATATTTTTTCGGTTTAAAATAAGTTGACTGTCTAAGTCATCGAATTTCTCGACCTCATTTTTTATACAGAATATTTTTAGATTTCCAGAATTTAATGCATGTTGGTAACGATTCAAGCAAAACGGGATTCTTAAATTATTTTTTTACAGACATAAAGATATATATTTTAATGAGTATAAAATGAATTATAATATTAAAAGAAAATGATAGAGAATGATTTCAGTGAAACAAATTTAAACACATTTTTCCCCTAAAAAATTTTATTAAACATTAAATTATTTTTATCATTAATACGTCTTCTGAGTAATTAACATTTTCAAAACATGAATTGATTATTTTTTATAATTCTTATTTTCTTCAATGTTTTATAGAATTATGATTTTAAATTTGAGTAACCTTCAAATAGAGTTTTTTCAAAAATGTATACAAATTAGTTAATATGTAGTTCATTCATAATAATTAACTGTACATTACTAATTTTCAACTTTTTTTTCATTGACATCTTTCTTCGAAATAAAAAAAATTTAGAAGGCTAGAAAATAGATAAATAGTTTTTTCCACCTATTATTCTAATAAAATTGTGAAAACTACTTAATACCATTTTCATAATACTTTTTTCTTCAATAACCTTAGAAATGTTTTTATTTATTGAAATAATTCCACAAAATTACATTTTTAGAAGAAATACAAATTAATAGCGATGCAAAAAAGTGTGTAATGGGGGAAAAGGTCAATTTTTAAGTAAAATAGAATCTAAGAAATAGGATGCAAAACTATTAACTTTTTAAAAAAATGCTTTAAATAAATAAATTGTTTATATTGTAAAATTTTAATTTTCATAAATATGCCTAATAATACTGAAATTTTAAATTTTTTTATAATTTACTGGACTTTTAAAGTGCTTTTCTTCTTTTATTTGTAGATACATTTTATTTCGTATTTCAGAAAAAGTGCTATGTAGGCCTGACGTTTAAACGGAAAGTATAGTTTGCTAGAAACCAAAATATAGTTTAAATATTGTATCCAATTCAAAAACTATTTCATGGAAGTTTTAAGTTTATGACGAACATGCTCTATGTATAAATGAATCACTCATTTTTTTCCTTTCTAAAATAAGAATTTCTTCCGTTCTTATAACTTTTCTCTTTAAGATTTTTTACTTGTGATTTTTTAAAAGTAATCTGACATTTTCTACTTACAAAACATGCATAAACATAAGGATATCTCAAAATTTTAATTAGTACTAAGAACTAACCGAAATATCTGGATGAAACATATTCTGCATATTAATTTAATGTATATAATGTTGTTCAGCTATTAATGCGGGATTGTTTGGTTTCCGCCAGCAGTCGGCTAAAATAATCTGCAATCTGGAGGAGATAGTGGTTTTCAGTGTGTTTTAGATTATTCATTTGGGGTTACAATGTCCGGCAAATCCACTACAGCATAATGGTTGCTTAACCCTTTATCTACCGACGCGGTACTTATAAGTACCACTCACTTTAAAATAACATAGAATAACCAATTTTACGAATATTCTGACAATACTTAGCAGGAATATTCATTGAAATACACTCTTTCAAGATATATGGCAGCATGGGTTCTATGATGAGAATTTTAGCGGGGAAGGCGAATAGTTTTATAACAGAAACAGCATTTTCAGCTGACATTTTGATCGAATTGCAAAGATTGTCCTTTTTGTTCGGAAAAAGTAGTTTATGTCAAAAGGTAAGTGTCTTATTTTTTTTTGTATGTTAATGAGCACCTTAGAAAACGATTTAACTCTTTATTTTAAGTGAACAGTGTATATAATTAATGTTATAGTGGAATATCTTTAATTAATTAATTAGCTCTAATGGATTAAATTTCCCAAAGTTGAGTATTTTGTTTATATACATCCCTTAATTTTCAATGTAGTGATAAAAAAAAAAATTGCATGAAAGAAACTGCAGTAAGTCATAATGCGGTAGATAAATGGTTAAGGCAGTGTTTCTCAAACTGTGGGGTTCGCCCCCCCCCAGGGGGCATGATAACCCAAGGAGGGGGGCGCAAGCATATTGAAAAGTCAAAAACAAAATATTATTAAAAAATATATTAATTCATTGAAAGCAAACAAAAAATAAAACAACCTTACATGATAAAAAAACAAACCATTTGCACTGATATAATACACCTATAAATGTATGAGTACTGCACAATGCATTTTATAGCTAATTAAAAATACTAAGTTAAGAACAAGTTTAATAATCCCCAGTGACCCAACGGACTTGTCATATATAAAATTATATGCAAACATTAGCACTTATCTTGATCATTTGTACGGTTTATAATTAATTCTTTGACTGCCGATTAAAAGTTACTCGATTCGCTCCCCAATGCACAGTTTTGCACATATGCATGCGTATGTGGTGTATTGGGGATGGGGGGGAAGGAATGAATGAGAAAATCCTCTGAAATAGTAAATCTTTTGCAAACACTGTCAAGGACATTTTATTGCATTCCAAAGCCTTCGGAATAATTTTATGGATAGCAGTCAATCGAAAAGATCGTATTTTTCAAAGACGTATATATACGTCATGGACAGTTTGTGCACTGGCTGAGCGAGACGTTTATTTACGCCGGCGGTACATTATTATTGAATGGAGGGGGGCGCGATGAAAATTTAGATTGAATATTGGGTCGCGAGTATTGAAGTTTTGAGAACCACTGGGTTAGGGAAATGATAGTCCATCATATGACACTTTTGTGAGGTGGAAAACGAATTTTCAAACTGGTTACATACCCTCCCCCCCCCTTCACCAAGACAATCCAAGAAATGGAAGACTATCACTCACGGACGATGTTGGCACCGACAAAAAAATAGATGACTTTACCCTATTAAATCGAAGAGCAAACAACTAAACAAACATGTGTGATTGAAACCGCTCTTAGTTACAGCAAATTGTGCAAAATTATTCACGAAGAGCTGCACATGTCAAAAGTGCCAACACGCTGGGTTTTTCGATTACTGATTTTTCAGACCTATCAAGGGAGATGTAGAATATTTTGAAGGGAGACGAAGAGGATTTTGTAGGTCATCCGGTCACTATGTGGGACGATAAATCTTCGATCTATATCAATGTAATTAAGAAACTAAAGAAACGAGCAAAGAATGGAAACACAATGATACCCCATCCCCAAGAAGGTTAAAACACAGAAAAGTCTTTCATATATTATCTTTGATGAATGTTTATTCCTTCATAATAGAATTTTAAATTTCTCAAAATCTGTATTTCTTCTCTTTAAAAATTTGAAAGCGATATAAAGTGTTGTGATGGGCTCACGCATCTTTTCTTTAACATAACCTCTGTGTTCTCTGGTGGCCAAGATTAATGGCAACTCTTTTCTAACCAAAACCCAAGAAGCGAAATGTGAAAAAGAAATGCAAATAAGATAGCTTTTAAATAACGGAAGTTTCAGTAAGTGGAATGGCCATTTTGGGGAATGCTATGTTTGAAAGAGATACAAGCGTGAATTGACAGCCAATCGTGAAGTTACCTGGAAAGTAAACTATTAAAACCAGGTGCATACCATTGCACGCGCGCCCAGACGTTTCCACATAAAGATTGAATCTAAGTTTGGATTAAGGTAGGAATGATTATTTGATATTAGGACTTGTAATACTATTAGAAGTGAGAGTAGGCGGATTAAATAATTATAACTTAGAGAAAGTGGTCTAAATTACATGATTCGGTTTAACTATCACTGTGTGTTCGTTCATTCTAGATTCTCGCTTATTTAAATTTATCTAAATTGTTAGACATTTAAGTTCTATTCTTAATAAAGACATATTAAGAATCAAAAATGTCTATTCCTTTTGCAAACCCTAGACCTCTAGCTCACGCTGACAATCAAAGATACGGTCACCAAAGGGGGCGGTATCACCGTGTATTCATCCATAGGAAAAACTGCTTTATTATTTTTTAGCTTTACTTATTTTAATCTATAAGTAAAGCATATGCACAGTATACAGATTAATGAAACTGTATCACTGTTAAATATTGCATGAAATGGCTGGACTGTGTTATCAGCATACCTTTTGAGTTAAAGCTGCCCTGAAAATATTTAAAAATCAAATTATAAATTACCCTATTGCACCCACCCAAAGATAGAAGACTTTAAATAAATTCTCTCAACAATTTTGCTGTTTCTGCTTTACTTGATACTTCTTGAGTTAAATCAATTTTTTAATTTCTGAACGAGAATTATTTCTTGTTTCTCGGGAATAAACTTTATTCAATTCAAACGCAAATGTACCGGAAAATATAAAGTGCTTCAGGAAAATGTGAATATTTTAATTGATTATACAGAGATAAATACTTTATCTTGAGCAATTGTTTCATTTTATTTAACTTCAAAGGACTTACTTAAATGCATTTCAGAATAATATGTCAAAATATTTTGAAAAATATGCGTTGATTAATTGTTTTTCTTCGAAAAAGTGATAGAAAAAACAAGCAAAGAATGAAATCTTATTATTTCTCTGTACGTCGATCATATAAATTGTGATTCCGTTTTCTTTGTGGAGCAATATACTTGTTTATTAGAATATTCTTCTTTCTTTTTTTATTTGAATATTTCATGAATTTTTCATCATTCTAATGCATCTTTTCCAATGTGGTGCACGAACACGAAAAACAATTTTGACGTGCCTGAATTTTCATAAATGTTAAGCATTTGCTTTAAATGCTATTAGAACTTTCTGTTTGATGTCATACTTTCTCTAGCTTATCGTGTGTTCAATCTTATTTTTAATGACTTAAATTTAATTTTGAAATTTCAATCATCATTATTGTTTTCAGATTTCTAATTCAAATTCAAATAAAGGTATGAAGTAAGAACCTAAATTGTCTCAAACTTTCAGATTTCTTAAAAACATTAAACTCTTTGTTAATTTTTTAACATTCTTTTCAAGAAATTGTTTTGAATATCGATGTAAACTCATACCCCAATTCAAAACATTTTTCTTGTAACAAGGTTAATAAAAAAGTTTTTCATTAAAGAAATTGCTTCAAAGAATAAATGATTTCTCAAGTGTTGAAATGCCTACACATAAAATAATATTATAAAATTTAAATGTATTCATTGTTAAAAAAATTTTAAGATAATTAAAAATTATTAAGGTATCCGACTAAGTTGAAAAAGTGTTTTTTAGGTGTTAGGTAATAAAACAATTAGGAAAAAAAGTAGTATAAATATTGAGGAAGAAGAAGGAATAACATATAAAACTGGAGAATTGTAAGTTGTTTTTCTGATATTTACTTTATAAAACTTATAAAAATATTTTTAAATGTATTTTTGAAGAATGATATTGTCACGATAATTTGTGCAGGAAAAATAGTATATCTCCAAAACAATCCAATAAAATTCAATGAAATTTGTGTTTGGGGGGGAGGGTAACATTTATGCAACAAACCCTTTAAAGTGTAACAAACGCCAGATTTTAAGATAGTTATATTTAATCATATTTTGCAGCTATTTTTAGCTTAGAACATAAAGTAATTTTTAGGAAAAATCATTAACGACAAATTTGAATATTTTTTATCCTACAGTTTCTGACACTTCAGATAAATCAGGAAGTATATAAATGAAATTAAAATTACATTATGTCTAACGTATTTTTATTAGTGCTGTTTCTCCTAACATTAAAAATTTTGCTAAAATTTTATAAAAGTTGTGTTTTTTTTCAAAAACAAGGTGTCATACATGCTATTTATTTAATAGTTATGACTTTTTAAATTTATTATGTTCTTTAAAACAAGAAAATTCCTCCGAAAATCAATTTTTGAAAAACTTGTCTCCGAACTTAGTCGGATGCCGTAATACGAGAGAGAAAGTATTGAAAGAGAAATTAAAGAATGAATCAATTTTGGATTTTAAATACCATGAATTGCTTACCTAAAGTTCTCGAATGATGTTTCTGAAGTAAAAACACGAGCACTTGAGTTTTTCAGGAAATAAACGGGATTTCCTATCTCTATAAGCTCTGGTCAACTAAACATTATCTATCACAGATCTGTGTATGAAAGAGAAAAATTCCTGTCACATAAACACATTGCATATAAGTTCAAAAAAGAAGACAATAAACATTGCAGCAAAAAAATCTGAAGCATCAAAAAAAAAAAAAAAAAAAAAAAAAAAAAGCTCTTATTCATTTCAAACATGAAATATTAGGATAAAATTAAATTTTAACTTTTATAATTACTTTGCAATTTATTTTTGAGCACAAAAATGTATGTGAACGAAAATCTGGTAATAAAATCTATGCAATCAAGATCCTTTTTGAAAAAAAAAACTGGCTGTCTATCTTTATAATTAAATAAAGATCGAAAGTTTATTTAAAAAACACTTTTCAGATAAACGAGTTTTTGAATTTGATAACATTTCAGTTACTTTTAATTTATAAATGAAAGAAAATCGCCTTCCAATTTCATAAAATATATACTTTAGTTACTTTTTTTGATCATTTTAATTTAATATAATACTAAGCTTTTAGTTCCTAGCAGATACATTTCAAAATACTTCAGTAATCAAAACTTCCAAAGTAGAAAAAAAAAATGAAGCAGAAATATTTCTTATATAAAAAAGAAATTACTTTTTTTTGTAACAGAACCTCTCTCGAAATTCCCATTGGAATAATCTCAAATGTAAAAGGAAACGGATACAGATAATTAAATCATACCTCAAACTCCAGAAACACAATTTTTTCTTTTATTTTTCCGATAAAAGAGAGATTGCGGTTAAACTTTCTTATTCTAGTTTCCACTTAAATTTCTTTTTATAACACTTACGTTGTAAGAAAATATGGAAGTAAAGATGCAAAATTAATTGGTGGTATTTCTAAGCCTATTTTTTAAAAAAGAAATACATTTTTAAAGTGAAAATATATTCTTATTGCAATAAATT
Organism: Trichonephila inaurata madagascariensis; assembly: GCA_019973955.1. Taxonomy (NCBI): domain Eukaryota; kingdom Metazoa; phylum Arthropoda; class Arachnida; order Araneae; family Nephilidae; genus Trichonephila; species Trichonephila inaurata. The sequence continues at coordinate 399,044 of BMAV01005284.1, forward strand.
CTAAAAGTAATTATTTCAAGACATGTAAAATGATATACCAGTTTTTCTAACATCTTATCTCTCTACTTTGAAAATTGGTAATAAACTGTAGAAATGGCTATGTTTAGTTTATTGTTGTGTTTTTAAATATATTTTAATATGACAATTAATAATTTAAATGAAAATATTTTAAGGTATGAATGTAGATGAATTATTTCTAATTATTAAAGTGTAACTATATTAACAATATGAAAGCATAAAGTTGGCATTTTTAATATATGTTATATGATAAAAACAATATTTTGGATTTCATGTTTTGTAAACATAATTTTCTTGATATTATAAATAGAAAGCAATATTATTAAAACTATAACCAAATGGATAAATATATTACACTCAAATAACAAATAAAAGTTCAATAAATGAAACATTTTTAATACTTTATTAGCTTATTCTTTTCATACTTGTAACCAACATAAATGTAAAAGTACAGAATAAAACTAATCTGGAAGAAATTATGATTGTTTTCTGTCTCGAAAATATTTGAAAAATGATCATTATTTACACAAGAGATGAAATTTACTTCTAATTTATTACAATGTGTGTGTATTTAATGAGGAATTGTATGCACCTTTATATATATATATATTAATAAAAATAAAACCAAATAAACAAAAATAAACAAATAAATATGAGCAGTTCGTTCAGAAAAATTTACTTTAATATTTATTTTATGTCTCAGAACTAATCTAAATATACTTTAAGGTGTAACCAATATATTTTTATATATAAGAAAGTATTTTATCAATAATGTATTGAAAACACCTAGAAAAGTTATAAATTGTTTTACTGTTCACAATACATTTATACAATCACTTCGTGCCATTTTTACTAATTTTAATACATATAATTGGCAACATAATAGTTAACATCTTTTTAAATCTTTATTTTTCATGTATTTCTGATACTACCTATATTCAGCAACATTAAATTCCTTTTAAAAAAATGTAAGTTTACAATTAATTCTAGATGATAATGTTTCCGAAACGAGAAACCTTTTGTACTATATTGAAATTTTCGGTAAAACACAGGTACACATTTTCAAAATGTATTTCTTTGATTTTTGATTACTTTTTATAAATGAACTTTTTGAACAATTATTAATTATTAATTTAATGTTTTTTTTTTTTGCTTTTTTATGATTATTGATTTAATACATGATTTGCTTGAATATTTACTACTTCTATCTTCTTTTTATACTTTTTTTCCACGATGCAAATGTGCCAACCTTTTTTCTTTTTTTTGCATATTAAATTTAGGTTTTTACATTGTTTCTAATATTTAATTGCATATATTAAGGTTCTTAAATAAATTATATATAAAACGTCGTTCAACATCATTTTCTTTTAGTAATAAATTTGTGGTAATTTAATGTATAAAATAGCTTACTAAAATGTAACACAGCTGCAATTTTATATTTTACAAAAATCGAAATTATATGTACAAGAGAATATTATTTAAGAAACTCTGAAAACTCTTTATTACTTATTTGATTTTCAGTAGAATAAAGATTAAATTGTTTCCTTTAGACTAACGAAAGGAATTTGGTTTTTTTCTTATCGAATAAATATATAACGAAAAAATATTCCTTGCAATAAAAATACCTCCTTATAAACATTTATATAAATCGATTATGTATTGTAACATTTTTTTGATTACTATCATACTAAATTAAATATATTAATTTTTAGACCGTTAACGTATGTAATTTTTATTCATTCTGCTATCCACAACAAATCGCGATGTGTGTATTCCTTTGTATTCTGTAATACGGAAAGAGAAATAGTTTTTACTTAACTTTTTGCTGAATTTAGTGTATGAAAACCAAATTTGCCCAAGAATTAACATTATATTTTAAAACAGCTTTAAAGCTCTTTTCGAAATTCATTAATGATTGAGATAACGTATATTTCCAAATGCGAATCGACTCATGTTTAAGTCGAGAGTGTGTTTATTCTTCAAAAATTTACCCAAAATTCAAAATCCGTATATAAGCGGAATTGAAAAAAAAAAAAAATTCCGGTAATTTTCAAACATGTCACCATGAGGGCGAAAATGCAGCTAAGAGTGTAAAAGGGGTGGAATATTTTTCAATCGAATTGCTACAAAGTAAAATGCTTAGGACAAAAGTTTTATTTCCAATCCCCTTATTTGAGTATTTAACACTTTTTCATTTATTTGGTATCTTACACAATATCTATACCATTTATACATTCAGCTCCATTTTATTTGTTCTAAGGATGAGTGGGAAGATTAATTCGTACACGGGACGTGATCATCGACATATGTTTCTTAATATGCAGGTAAAACTCACTGCCTGCTGATCACATACATTCAGGCATCCCAACGACTAAATGTTTCGAACAATTTAATTGGATTCTGACATTAACTTTGAAGGATTTATGTAACTTTTCTTCTTCTTTTAGAATAAAAGTTCCAATCAAAACACACACAATAATAAAAGATTAATATCATTTGTGAATTTTTAACGAAATATGTAAAGGAAAAAACATTTTTTTTTTGTAATTTACGTTTTTCTTGAGATTAGCTGATCAGTATATAAGCCGACCCCCTTACTTTACCTTCAAAAATGTTTCAAAAATTCTTGGTATATACACGGAAATACACGGTATATTTTCATATGCTTTTTTTTATTTGGAAGTAAATAACATTTAAAACCTTATCAACAAAGTAACTTAAGATCAATTTTAATCAACAAAGCTTTTTACAGAAATGTGTTTCGATTTAAAACTTGCTGAGAATGCAAAAAAAATCATTCCTATAAAAATTACTTCACAATAGTGTAAGAAAATATTTAATAAAAACTTAATTAAAGTTCTTTATACAAGAACCATGAAAATTTTTTCATGAAAAACAAGATGTGTACCATTGATTCAGTAGTTTTTTTTAGAAATGAGTTTTTGTTTAATATTTATTTTTAAGAATGAGTGAAATTTAGTCTAAATGAGAGGGAAAAATGAATCACCAGTAAAACATAAAAAAATTTTAATAAATTTGTTTTTAACTTTCATGTTTTCGTACCATGAGAGCTCTTTCTATGTAAAATAAGATGTTCATAGGGAAGTTTTAATAAAAAAAAATTCTTAAATGCTTTTAACAATATTAACAAGTAATGATGATTTTAATTGGATAATTCGATATTTAAAACGTTTCCATTCAATTAAATAAGAAAAAAATAATAGTTATTGAATTCATGGAAAATAATTTAAGAGCATTGCGCACTTAGTAAAAATAAATTTTATGTAATCTAAAACTTTGTAAAACCCTTATTTTTTATTCGTCATACTTAAACGGATGAAATTTCGCAGCTAGGAAAAAAAGTTCATCGGATAAAAAAAGACGGTCTCCTCTTTGAATAACTTTCAAATTATAATTAAAATAAAAGTCCAAGTCAGAGGAATTAGCAAACATTCCAAAAAGATTGAAGAATTAGAAGAATAAAAGGCTATTTAATAAAAAAAAACCGTTGAATCATTAACAAAAAATGCTTATTAGTGAGTTTTTTTATTAAAAGCGGGAGGGAGTATAGATTGAATGGGGAGAGTGGAAGAAATCTGGCTTTAGAAAAGTATCTCGACTTACATGTTTCTTTTGTAATTCTTTCAGTAGTATTTTGGGACATAAAAGGAAGAAGATTGAGCTTTTGAAATTAGAAAGAAAATACTTTTTATGAAGAATGAACTATGAAAAAGAAAGACTAATGTAAGTATTACAGAAGGAATTCTGTTACTACGATAATGCATGGCAAATAAAAATATAATATAATAAAATTGGAACATTCAAAAGTGTGCTGCAGATTAGATTTTTATTGTATCAGGTAATTGTATTAGGTTTGCTGTCTCTATCTAACTTCAAACAAAGCCAGCCTTTAGAAATAAATAATTTTATTACACTATCGAATTTCCAAGATTGGAAACTACGGTTGGAGATATCTTCTTTTATTTTTGCTTATTAGATCCCCTTGTACGCACTTTTTTCTTTCGAAGTTAGAATTTATTTAATGCTCTATCTATGAACAAATACTTTGGACACAACATTTGATTAATGTATCCGACTACGTTCGGAACCATGATTTTAAAAAAGCGCATAAATGTATAATTTTCAGGATATTTAGTGTCACTTAGATTAGAATACATGTATAAAATTGTTTTAAGGACATTATGACAAAAAGAAATTATTTAAATACAATATTTTGGCAAAAAATGAGCTTAGAATAACCTTTTTTTCAAATGTTCTCCTTTTGTAACAAATGCTTCTATTGTATTAATATTTTGCCTGTATATAGCTCAGACCTCCGTACAGAGGCTCAACTATGTTTTTTGAAAAATTCACATTAATTTCAGAGTTACAACCATTTGAAATAATTATCGGCGTATTTTCTTAAAATTTCTCCCTTCTGTTTTCGTAAAACATGGATAAACCGACTTCCAAGTTATGCATTTCAAAAATTCTAGTTGAGCCTCTGTACAGAGGTCTGAGCTGAATACAGGCAAAATATTATTATAATAGAAGCATTTTTCACAAAAGGAGAATACTTTGAAAATGTGTCATTCTATGTTCATTCTTTGTCAAAATATTGTACTTAAATAATTTTTTATTGTAATACTATTCTTAACCCAATTTTATATACATTTTCTAATTTAAGTGACGCTAAATATCATAAATATTATCCATTTACACGCTTTTGAAAAATCACGGTTCCGAACGTAGTCGGATACCTTAAGTATTATAACCAAATGCTTCTTGAAATGAAAAGTAATTTTTATTGATTATTAAACAGTAAAGAGACAGATTTTTACTACAGATATGCATTATACTTTTTAAAAAAGATTTCGTAGCTTAAATCTTAGAAAACATTGAAACGTGCATTTTTCAGAAAATTGTAGATTATATCGAACAAATAAGGCAAAAAAAGACAAATCCCAACTTAATCCATGTGCTTATGTTGAAGAGGATGTCACTTGAAGTTTCAAAAAAATTTATATTTTGTTTAAAATTCTTGCTGAAAACAATGTTCAGTCCTTTTTTATCAACATGTTTTTTTCCAATCTCTTGTATTTTGTAATTTACTGATATGTGTAGTGGAAGTTTGCCTGTCTTTTTCTTTTAATTTTATTTAATTTTTAAAGATTGTAATTATTAAATAATAATATAAATTACACTCACACACACACACATTTGCTTTGAGAGGTGTGGTTCACACATATAAAGCTGGATGTAAAATTATAAAAATATAAGATACAAATCTAATAAACCACTTTTTTTTTCTAATTCCCTGTTTATGTTCTTACTTAAATTGTTACCTTTAATTGTTTTTTATGCGTGCATCTACTAGTATTATAATTATTTTGCATGCTATGTACATTAAAGGGGAAAAGTAAAGAGGTTTATAAAGTAAATTATTCTTTTTAAATGGGTCCAAATTTTTTTTTGTTGAAAATATTTTCCAAACTCCTATACTATTCAACCGATTCATCATCACTACCAATGACTTGGTTGGAGTTAAAAACATTCTTCTTCAATTCAAAACTCCAAAATTGTAAATCAAAACAATGAAATATTTTCACCTCACCTTTTCCTGCCATTTTTCTATTTAGTATAAATTTTTTGAACATAAATTATTTGAAATTAGTTCATTCAAGAATAATTACACAGAAAATTGTGAAATGCGTCTGATGGTTTCTAAGAATTAGAATACCTTCCTATAACAAACTGTGTATTAACTTATGACTGTAACTTTCTTCTGTATAGAAGATAGATGGCGCTGTTTCAATAACTGTGTGATACGCTTATATCCGTAGCAGTATGTGGCATGGAACAATGATGAGGGAGAAAGGGATGAAAGAGAGTAGGATTGTGGAAGATTGAAAGCGGAGAGCGAGAGAGAATATGATATTTTACTGATTAGCAGTGATTGGACTATAAAAGTTATTCGTTAAGGTATCCGACAGCATTCGGAACCGTGATTTTGAAAAAGTATACAAACGAATATATTTTTTTTAAGATGCAGTGTCACTTAAATTAGAATACACCTATAAAATTGTTTTAAGAATATTATTGCAATAAAAAATATTTAAATGCAATATTTTGGCAAAAAATAAACTTAGAATTACCTATTTTCAAAAAATTCTCTTTTTATGGAAAATACTTTAAAATTGTGATAAAATTTCTCCGATATATAGCTCAGACAATTGCACAGAGCCTGAACTAGGATTTCTGAAATGTATAACTTGGAAGTGGATTTATCCATATTTTTTAATGCATTATAGAGAAATTCTGACAGAAAAAATACCGATAATTATTTAAATTGGTAGTAACTCTGAAAATATTGTGAATTTTTCAAAAATCCTAGTTCAGGTCTTCTGGAGAAGTTTTAGCTTTATATAAGTAAGATATTATTATTATAGAAGCATTCAATTTCGCATTGCGTTATCTATTAAAGTTTAACTTTTTTTTTCGGGCTTCATTTTTAAGTTAAAGACTTGAAACTCTTCATTTTTCGATTGAAAGCAACGGTCATTTTTAAACAAAAAATGTAACAAAAATAATGCTTAGATATTTCTCGCAAAAAGGGAAGTAAACGAAAAACACAATTTTTTATTTTAAAAAAAACCGTAATTTTTAATTTGTACAAAAATTGAAAAAATTACTTAAAAACCACGGTTTCTTTTAAAAAAAAATTGTGTTTTTGTTTTCTTCCCTTTTTGCGAGAAATATCTAAGCATTATTTTTGTCACATTTTTTGTTTAAAAATGACCGTTGCTTTCAATCGAAAAATGAAGTTTCAAGGCATTAACTTAAAAAGGAAGCCCGAAAAAAAAAAACTTTTCATTTTTTCTTTTTTACAAAACAACGAAACTTTGCATATAAATAAATGAATTTAAAAAGGGTTTATTGATTATTAAATCATATTTTAGAAAATTACTTTGCATTTTAAAAAATAAGAAAATTACTGTAATTATATAAATGTTAAGTTTGAGGCATTAACTTTTTTTGATGAAAGGTTACACTAGAAAAGAAGGTGCGCCTATAAATATTGAATTGATTATCAAAAAATTTTTTTTTACGATTTTTTAAAAAATACTCAAAATTTAAATACTTAATAACTTCTTTATTTATAAAAATAATCTCACGAAATTTTTTTTCTGTGTGTAGAACGATATTATCCGTAATCTGTACGAAGATTGAAAAAATTACTTAAAAATTACAGGTTTTTTTTTAAAAAAATTGTGTTTTCCATTTTTTTCCCTTTTTGTTAGAAATATTTAAAAATTATTTTTGTTTAAAAATTACCGTTGTTTGTTTATGTTTGAAGGCATTAACTTAAAAATGAAGCCCGAAAAAAAAAACAACCTTTTTTCCGTGTGTAGAACGATATTATCCGTAATCTGTACAAATATTGATAAAATATCTTAAGAATTATGGGTTGTTTTTTTAAAAAAAATTGTTTTTCGTTTATTTCCCTTTTTGAGAGAAATATTTAAGCATTATTTTTTAAAAGTTTTTTGTTTCCCGAGCAACGCCGGGCTAAGCGGAGGAGCTGGGAGGGGGGAGTCATTTTGAAAAAGAGTATTAGAAGTGGTGATTTTGTGAAGGAAAGAGAAAATTTATAAAAGTAGAGAAAGCCCGTGCAACGCCGGGCCATGCAGCTAGTCTCATTATAATTGGAAATGACTGGAAAGTCTGGGAAGTAGATAGATTTGATAAGTAAATTTATAATTTATTTATTTCAAATAAATAATAAAAATACTTTTATCGAGTTGTTTAATTCAATAACTGTTTTATTTAATTTTAATTAAAACCCTTGAAGTGCCTAGAATGTGTTTTCCAAAATATTTTTCCAAAATAGAAATCTCAGAATAATTTAATTAAAGTCTGTCATATTCGTATTTTGACTTCTAACGTTAATAGCCCTTACGTTGGCTTAAAGTGCGACGTAAATAATAATAAAAAATCAAATTCTGCAACATATTTTGTATTGCTCGATTCAAAGAGATCTTAATTTTAAAGATAAGGTACTTTTTTTATTCTGGTATTCTTTCATCATTTAACTTCGTAATGTTATGTCTTTAGATGAAGGCTCCAGCATTCATTCTTAATTATTATCATTGATATTTAAAAAAATGTATCACCATAATCTTACACATTAGACGAATTTTATTAATGGGTTATTAAATTAATAATATTTAATCTTGTTTTTCGCATTAAGAAATTTAATTTGATGAAATTCGTAGTGTTTTTTAATGGATAACTGAATAAAAAATGCAATAAAAATTAATTAATTTGATTCGTTTATCATCTAATTCTCGTAATTCTCTATATCTTAATTGTTATTCTAAATTTTTTTTTCTAACTATGCCTTAAAAAGCTCGTGTGTCAGCTGCAATGCAAATACTATATAAAGTTGACACACACACACACACATATATATAAATTAATATTGAAAAATTAACTAATTTAGTTCTAGTAACTGAATTTGTCATTTACGTTGAAAGTACCAAGTAAATATAGTTTTAAGGGGCTTTTTTAAGGTGAATGAATTAAAATAATTTTTTTTCCGATCAGGACAAAAAAAAATGAAAAGTTTTCTTTTATATATTTTTGTATATGTACACTCTCAAATGTCTTGTTTAACCAGTATAATGGAGAATAATTGCCTAGTTTTGTCATTGGATTGTTGTTAAAATGTAATTAATAGGGTGTTTTTCATCTGGACGCTAAATGAATTACATTTAATGGTTATTCTTATGTACATTTAAATTTTATTATTCATGAATACGTAAAAAAATTCCTAAAAAAATTATTTCTACATAAAAAAAGCATGAAAGATGTATCAGTAACTTTAAAAATGTAAAAATGATCTCGATTAAAACGGTATTAACTTTTAAGTCCTTCAAATCCTTTATAGTACTTCAGTTATTTTAGTGTTTGAAGCCACTTAATACTTTTCTCACAAATTAATATCTCTAATTGCAATCATTATTAACAATATTAGAGTAGGGCATAATTTTCTTTAATACAAAAAGAAAAAAAGTCATTTTTAAATGAATCGTAAAATTCTTGTGAGTTCAAAAAGTGTTAATTAAATCTGTTTCTTTTTTCCCTTACAGGGAATTTCATGAAGATTTTTTTAAGGTTAATCAAATCGTAAGGAAAGAAAATGTTTAAGGTAACACATAGCACGCACACCTCCCACATAAAATTATATGAACATAATTTTTTAAACAGTGAATCAACATTTTTTAATAAAAAAAAATTGATTTATTTAAAATATATATTTACAAAAAGTATTTTATACTTAAAAAAAAAAAAAAAAGAAAGAAAGAAAGAGAAAAAAAAAGACAAGCGAATACATCATTACAAAAAACATAAACAACTTGTAAAGTAAAATGCAATATTTTTCTAAGAAATTCAACAGATTGATTCTCAATAAATGATATGAGTACATAAAGTTTAAAATAAACATATTTTAATGTCAAATCTTCATCCGTGTAGATCCAAGAATATTTTAATTCTTATCCTCTTACAAAAAATAGTTTCATAGATTTTTAAAAATAATTTCTGTGAGCTTCTATTTTTGTATTGTATGTTATTATTTTTAATTTTAAGAAAGAATAGCAGTTACTCAGAAGGGAAATTTATTGAATAAATTCTGGGTCAATATTATGATCATATAAGGTATAAGGCGTCTTTTTAAGGTGAAATTCGGGGATTATCATCGTACCTTAAGCTTCTAGAGAATTTCAAGAGAATTCTTAAATATTTAATTATAATAAAATTTATAAGCACACATTTTTATTATTTTTCAGTTTTAGCGCGAGATTTTCCTCAGACAAGCACATTCAATTTTAGAGCACAAAGAAATATAAAAAATTTAATAACTTTGTTTTATTTGGAATTGACAAAGCATTTATAATTTGAAATATTTGAAAAATAATCTTATTTTTGATTGAGTCTAATGGATTTACACACATAATAGTTTTTTTTCTTTAAAGGTTTTATTATTATAGAGCAGCGTTTATCAAACTGTGGGGCGCGCCCCCTCTAGGAGGGTATGACAACCCTTTGTGTGTGGGGGGCTAGCCAATTGAAAAGTCAAAAAATGGAGCATTATTTGAAAAAGTTAATGATTTACTGAAAGGAAGTAAATTAAAATATATTACGACTAAATAAGAAATGAAATACACATTTACACTGTTATAATATACTTATAAATGTATCAGTACCGCATAAAGTATTTGATGATTAAGTTATCAATGCTAAATTAGGAACAAATTTGATAATTACTAGTGCTCCTATGGGCTTGTCATTTACAAAGTCATATACCAAGTTTAACACTTATCTTGATCATTTGTACGGTTTATAATTAAAAGTTATATTGTAGCTTTAGGTCAGAGTGCATTATTAATTAATTCAATACATTGTTATTTTATGGAGAAGGTGCGATGAAAATTATGACTGAAAATTTTGTCGCAAATATTGGAAATATGAAAAAGACTGATATAGAGTACTGTGAACAATTATAAATGTTCCATGTGCCACTTTCACTTAAGTCATGCTCGAATGATATCATTTTAAATTTCCATTTGTTTTGTAATTTATTAAATTTTTACTTGTGTATCACTTCTTAACTATTATTAATTAAAGATATATTTTATGGATATTACAAATGCATAATATGTTATTGATCAATTATTTGAATCGATTCAGATTTTTAGTTTTTTTTGTTATTTATTTAATCTTCCTGTCTCTATAAAGTCTTCGACGGGACATCGGTTTAAAATTTTATTTCTGTTCTTTATGCTTTCAGCGTTGAGGATTCATTACTTTCTAAAGTGCTACCCTGACATTATCTTTGAACATTAAAGTGAAAGACAACTTGTCCAATTTATAAAAATACTATTCTTTCAAAAAAAGTTTTACAGTTGTCTCATGATGTGTTTCGAATGTCGCTCGAAGACAAGATGGATGCTAGCCATTATAAACGACACATACAAGAACGTTGACCTGTCCAGTGACATTGCTAGAGGACATGGAAAATCGGTTGTTAAGGGCATAATAAATTTTTCAGCCACATATATCTTCCAAGTAGAAAATACATTACATCGAAATCTATTTTTCGCACGTCTCCTACTTGCCAACTTTTAACGCATTTGTTAAAAGAACTAATGTCGGCTTACATTTTCCTACTTTAGGAAGTAGTAAAAAAATGAACATGAAATATACTAACCATAGTTTTACTGAATATCATTTGGAAATAGTGGTTATTTTGTTAACGGCTCATAATCAAATGTAGGTACAAGGTATTTGAACCCCTTTAACATCATTCATAGAATATTCCTATGAAGATAAATGTAAAAAGCTGAATGTATCTGATTCTTCATTTTTTTCCCTTCAAAATTAATGTACGCACAATGTTCACAAATTCCCTCACAAAATTGGAAACTACCCAAGTAGCATTTTTTGTTTTTCCAGTAAGGAATGTAATATTATTGCTTTCTGTTAGAATAAAATTCAATTTTAACACTTATTCACTGATATATTCCTTTTT
>BMAV01005284.1:411054-432457 GCA_019973955.1 Trichonephila inaurata madagascariensis
AGTGCATTATTAATTAATTCAATACATTGTTATTTTATGGAGAAGGTGCGATGAAAATTATGACTGAAAATTTTGTCGCAAATATTGGAAATATGAAAAAGACTGATATAGAGTACTGTGAACAATTATAAATGTTCCATGTGCCACTTTCACTTAAGTCATGCTCGAATGATATCATTTTAAATTTCCATTTGTTTTGTAATTTATTAAATTTTTACTTGTGTATCACTTCTTAACTATTATTAATTAAAGATATATTTTATGGATATTACAAATGTATAATATGTTATTGATCAATTATTTGAATCGATTCAGATTTTTAGTTTTTTTGTTATTTATTTAATCTTCCTGTCTCTATAAAGTTTTCGACGGGACATCGGTTTAAAATTTTATTTCTGTTCTTTATGCTTTCAGCGTCGAGGATTCATTACTTTCTAAAGTGCTACCCTGACATTATCTTTGAACATTAAAGTGAAAGACAACTTGTCCAATTTATAAAAATACTATTCTTTCAAAAAAAGTTTTACAGTTGTCTCATGATGTGTTTCGAATGTCGCTCGAAGACAAGATGGATGCTAGCCATTATAAACGACACATACAAGAACGTTGACCTGTCCAGTGACATTGCTAGAGGACATGGAAAATCGGTTGTTAAGGGCATAATAAATTTTTCAGCCACATATATCTTCCAAGTAGAAAATACATTACATCGAAATCTATTTTTCGCACGTGTCCTACTTGCCAACTTTTAACGCATTTGTTAAAAGAACTAATGTCGGCTTACATTTTCCTACTTTAGGAAGTAGTAAAAAAATGAACATGAAATATACTAACCATAGTTTTACTGAATATCATTTGGAAATAGTGGTTATTTTGTTAACGGCTCATAATCAAATGTAGGTACAAGGTATTTGAACCCCTTTAACATCATTCATAGAATATTCCTATGAAGATAAATGTAAAAAGCTGAATGTATCTGATTCTTCATTTTTTTCCCTTCAAAATTAATGTACGCAATGTTCACAAATTCCCTTACAAAATTGGAAACTACCCAAGTAGCATTTTTTGTTTTTCCAGTAAGGAATGTAATATTATTGCTTTCTTTTAGAATAAAATTCAATTTTAACACTTATTCACTGATATATTCCTTTTTATAAGGTTTTGATATTATACTAGTAATACAAAAGATAGAAAAAGGGATATTTTCCAGAATTAAATTTGTTAACCCCTTAAACAGTCAATTTTTTTTGCCCAAAATGTTCAAATAAAAGGCACATTTTTTTGTTGCATATAACTAAGCATAATACTTAACAGAATTTGAAAATGTGGAAGAATTTTATTTTAATTTTCAGTTTTCAAGTTTTCACACTCTTTTTTTATTTTATAATTGTGCGGAACACAAAAACCTCTAAATATGTTTGCTTTTTACAAGTACACTCATCATGTTAGGAAGAATGTTTCACATATCTTGAAAAGAATTTCTCTCATACAAAAGAATTTCACGTTCGTACCTCTTTTTCAAACGATCTAAAATTTTGTGTGTGAGTGCATATATACAGGGACACAATTTGAAGCATGGTGTAATATTAAGTCTTACACAGCAATAAGGACAGAGATGATATCGTTTTTTTTCTCAGATTATCTTTCCATTTCCATTTCTTCTCAAGCAACAAATTGCACACTGCCTTACCAATCTCTGCTCTTTATCAAATATTTTCCAAGAACCTAAATTCCTGCTTTTAATGAAAAATTCCCGCCTTCACCAAAAAAAAAATCCCGGATGTGAAGTATTTCAGTACCTAAGACAAACACTGCACCTCTTAAATACACTAGCACTAATAATCAAATAATCACTAATAATCACTGTGCAAATCAAAGATAGAAAGAAGAAAACATCAGTGCCCATACAGCGTAAGGTAAAATCGGTTGTAGCCAGTGTTTGGTAGCCCGTACAGTTTACGGGCAAACCAGTTAAGGTGTTAAAATACGATTGTATTATATTTTTTTACTTCAGACATATTTTTCAGTATTTTTCTTAATTTTTGAGAAACTTATCTTAGCTCACTAAGCTATTAAAATAATAATTTCGTTACAGAGAAACTCGCGATAATTCTACTTTCAAGAAATTCTCCGTAATTTTTCTACTTTTTCACACCTACTTAATTACGCCTATCAAGAAGGAGTGCAAAAATAGAATTCTACATTCTGCATGCAGATCCTAGTTTAAAAGAAATATTTTCCTCGTTTGAAAAGAAATTCAAAAACTAAAATGCTGATATTGCCCACTTTCTTCGTTTTTAATTGTTTCTGAGTGAAGGGGAAATTCTTGAGCCTCAAATAACTTTTCAATTAATTCTCCGGCTTTAACAAGAAAGCTGAGCTTAAAATGAAAAATTACACAATTTCTGCTGAGCTAGAATTTCACAACAACATCAGATATGTTTCAGTGTAGCTCAATTAACTCTGGCTAATGATGAGTACTTAGCAGTCTGGATAAAACTGTTCCTTAGAATAAATTATAAGTTTTCGCTAGGTTCTCTTGTTTCCAACTTTATATATTTACAAGTAGCTAGTATACGGAGTTTTACATTAGAATTCTTAGTAAAATTTATAGGAAAATTTTTGTTTAAGGTATCCGCGCGATTACGTTCGGAACCGTGATTTTAAAAAAGAGTATAAATGGATAATTTTCATGATAATTAGTGTCATTTGGATTAGAATATATGTATAAAATTATTTTAAGAATATTATTAGAGTAAAAAAGAATATTTAAATGCAATATTTTGGCCAAAACCTAACTTAGAATTACCTATTTTCAAAACATTCTCCTTTGATGAAAAATGTTTCTATAATAATAATATTTTGCTTATATAAAGCAAAGACTCTTCCAGAAGGCCTGAACTAGGACTTTTGAAAAATTCACATTATTTTAAGTTACTACCAATTGAAATAACTATCGGTGTTTTTTTCTTAAAATTTCTCCACTCTGTTGTATTAAAATATGGATAAATCCATTTCTAAGCTATACATTTCAGCCTAGTTCAGACTCTGTACAGAGATCTGAGCTATATATAGACAAAATATTATTATTATAGAAACATTTTCCATAAAAGGAGATTGTTTTGAAAATTAGTCATTCTATGTTCGTTTTTTGCCAAAATATTGCATTTAAATAATTTTTTACTGTAATAATATTCTTAAAACAATCTTATACATGCATTCTAACTTAAGTGACACTAAATATCATAAAAATTATCCATTTATACGCTTTTACAAAACAACAATTCCCAACGTAGTCGGATACTTTAATGTGAAAGTACTTCCTTGTTTATAATCACCATAGATATTTTACTTTTTTATTTGATTTATACGGAAAAAGGGATATCTATAATTTGTTTTAATTACTTACAAGAACAAAAACTTAAAGAGATTGGAATATTAACTCTCAATTATATTAAAACATATGATGAGATAATTAGATTTAATTTTGAGAAATTTATGGTAAGTTTCACTTTGATTCTTAATGTTATTTCTTCGAAAATGAAAAGAAAAGGGACTTTTGTTGTAATTCTTTCAATATTGTACAAGAATTGCATTTTAATTTAAACTAAAAAACAGAATATTAAAAACATTTACAATAATTTTAACCTATGTTTTATTTCATTTTTTACATGGTCAAAAAACATTTTTTTCCTGATAAGCAATATATAATATTTTCATATATATTTAATTATTGGCATACCACGTGAATAAGAAAATTCACACTAATCGCTGTAGATCATTTTCAATGTAAATTAAATTAATATCAGTAATTTTTCATTTTAATCCCTTCTTATTTAAGCTGATTATTTTTTTAATCTTTACGCTTATATTCAAAATTGTATAATTCCAAAATGCTGCAGATGACATTTTCAAACCATTTCAGTAACAAAAGATCAACCTTTTTGCCATCATGTCATTTATATGATCTTTTTTACATTAAAAAAAAATCAAAATCCTGAAGTTAAACGATTAAAAATATGTATAATAGAAGTTTATTTGTGTGTGTGAAATAAAAATTGTCGAACATCGCAAAGTCACCAATGTAGGAAAAATTGAAATAACGAAATTAAATGCTAAAATATATTCAAGCTAATTTTAAAATTAGGTATATTCTTATTTTGTAAGGAAAAAAATGTATTACAGTTATTTTTGTGCTTGTTATACTAAAACTAAAGATCAGATTTTAACCCCACATAAAAATTCTGGCACTCTAACATTTAGTTACAGAGTCAGAAAAGATTTTCAAACTTTTCTTTATTTTAATAATATTAGTTAAGTTGCATTCAAACTTAAAACAATTTACTATCTAACAATTTTGAAAACTTCGCTCTGAGCAGATTTGATTTTTAAAGTTTTTTTTTTCTTTTAATGAACCAAAACAGTTATTTGCAGTTTGGAATGAAATGTTTTACTGAATTATATTTCTAGTGGAATAATTAAGGAATAATAAAAAGATTCATTACTTAGTTCACAAAAGTGTTAAATAAAATAATTTGATCACATTTTCAGGCCCATAGATAAAATTTAAGTTATTTTTAAAAACTTTGTTGAAAAACAGATATTGTTGTGTAATAATTTCTGCTCTTTTTTTTTCCAAAATATTTTTTTAAAATGTATCTTGAATTTTCTTTGATACTTAAAAAGATTTAGAGTTGGAAGCCTGATGGGGAGAGAGAGAGAGAGATGCAGCTTAATGGATAAATCTATGAATGAAAGGCCGGTTTTTCGTAGTGGGTATCTGATTTTACAACGGGAGGCCTCCTTTCCCGACTGAAGGAATGTAAAGGCTCGCCTCAACTACGATCAATGCTGGGAGAGCCCAATTCTTCCTCAAAAGGGGTGGAGGGTAACTTTGAGAAATTCGGGAGTTTTCGGTTTGAAGAAATTAAGTAAAACTCTCGAGGAAACACTTATTTTTCGAAAAGACCCAGTTTTTCTTTTTGTCACGCAAGTAAGACTTAATTCTGCGGAAAAAAAGAGCCACAAAAGCCTCATACACCAATATTCATGAGTTGATGCAAGTTTCGAGGAATACAAAAGAAAGGGATTCGTTCTTCAATTTGTTGAGTTTTCGGGCTTGTCCCGTGTACGAATCCAGCTCCAAAAGTAAACTTTACAATTTCTTCTTTACGCGATAATTTGAATTGCAAATAAACTGATGTATCTAATTTTTTTTCTTCCTGTTTTACTTGGGTGATCTGTTCTTAATTTGAAAAAGAAGAGTCAAATTTAACTTTTGCCTGGAAGAATAATACCAGCTATCCTGTAATTTAATTTTTCTATATATAAATTCCTTGTTTTTATAAATATTTTTTTGAATTCTTTAAAAATCATTGACGTAAATATCAATTCTTTTACAGAAAAAACGGGAGTGTTGTATGCGTGAGAATTTATCTCCCGTTTTTCCCGTCTGCACTTTTTCTACTATTTGCTCTCGAAAGGAAATTAAGCTTGGCATGTTGCCGATGCGCTTTTTTAGTATTATCATCACGCATGTCAACAATTGGTTTGGTTTGTATCTTCACCCCAAAACAAGTGTTTTAGCGCTTGTTTCAAGATAATGGCCAGAATTAAAATGTCAAAGCTGGAGTTATGTAAGTATTCCAGCTACTTCCTTTAAAAACGGAAATGGCATTAACAAATATATCAAAATATGTATGCAATTTATTTTTACTAATTCAGTGATAATAGCGCGCTTGAAAGATCATAAATCATTTTCTTCTTCTAATATCTTTAGATAAGATAAAGTTTTCCTTTACATGTAATTGTCACAATAAAATTTCAAAACTTAAAAGAAAATTTTTTTTTAAATAGTTGTTTTTAAATAACTTATATAAAAACTAAAACTTTTTGTAAGAATATGAAAAATAAAAGTATAGGAGAATCTTTATTTTTTTTTTACCTTGTTTTTAAATGAAAAATCATTTTTATTTCGAAACATTTTAACGTGTTCATTTTATAAGCATATATTTATAATACTAAAACACTTTTCGAAGATCTCCTTAAAAATTTTGAATAATACTTAACGTAGGGCTCTTAAAATTTTTGAATAACATTGGTGATGGAAATTAATACTAAGAGAAAACATTTTAAAAACTGTGCTATAAAAACAGAAAGAAAAAAAAACTATTAAAGAAAACGGTGTTAAAGAGTATGAGTAGTTTAAACATTTTATCATTTTTTCCTTAAATGAAGGAGTGAAAAATTCCTTTAATTTATTCATACAAAATGAAAGAAAAAATTTAATAAAAGCGTTCGCAACTTTTTCAAGAGTTTTCTTATAAGTTGCAAATGTATCAGCAGTATTTTAATAAGGTATAAAATAAATACGTCTGTGTTTATAAAGCCCATAATTTGTGTTATAATATAAAGCTTTTTATCGAAAGATCTATTCATGCAAAGGAATAAGCATCGAATTTTAGTAAGTTATGTATTAAATGTTGCATTAAAGCAGGTAAATTGGTTTTTAAGACAAAGTTCTTTTGGTTTCGATAAAAAGAAAAGGAAATTATTACTTATTATTTTTAAGAAAGATTTTCTCTATCTATGTATATCAGTGGCCTTCATTCTGTGTTCCAAGGAACTCTGAGGTTCCACGAAGCATACCTAAGGGTTCCACGGGTCAAAATAAAAAATCGAAAAGAAACTTATAAATGTGTATGCAAAATGGATTCACGTTCTCTATGATGTTTGCATACTCACAAGAATTTAAAAGCTCCTTCCTGTCATTAAGAAATTAAACATTTTATTGATACATAATAACTTTATTTTGCTTTATTTAAAACTTTTGTTATAATATAATAAAAGAATATTGAAAAGAGTTTTTTCTTTGTGTGAACTACCCACTAGAATATGAATATTCTATTGTTTACTATCCTGTGTTTCACAAAATAATTTTATACTCGTTAGCACAATGTTTTACAAAATTAAATAAGTTTCTAATAGAAAATGCCCCTTTTTTCATTTGTATAAAAAAAGTATCTATAATGAAGGAATGGAAACAACTTATCGACATTTTAATAGATTTGAAGTTAAAGTCTGAATTTAAACAAGTACAGCTCCTAAATTTTGGGCAAAATCTAGAGGATTTCTCACACAGCTAAAAATATTTTAATGCTATTTAGAACTATGTATTAAAGTGAAAAATATTTCTCAATATGAATAGCTTCAAAAACAAAATATCAAAACCAATTAAACTTAGAATAGGAAATGAGACTGCAGTTAATTTCAATAGACGTAGACTTCGACAGATTGTGTAACAAAATGCAAGTGCATGTCCAATTTCCTAAATATAATGCAAGTGTAGGTGACACTTAGATCACAAATCAATATTATTATTGAGTAAAGTATATTAACTTAAAATTTTTATTAACAAATACAGCACTTTTTTAATTGCCTTTACATAAAGTACTCATAAAGCACTCATAATGTATTGATCTACATAAATATTATTTTAAGATATATTCTTTTAAGTGTGTGTGAGGGGATGGGGTTCCACGAGAACACTTTATAGTTCCAAGGGTTCTGTGAATAGAAAATGTTTGAAGATTACTGAAGTATATGATCGCTACTCTTTGCTCTCTGGTAAACTTTCATAGATTGCTTCTTTTAAACATACAAAGATATTCGCAAATTTCAACTGTTAAATAAATCAATATCGAAGATAAAATGTTATCCTCCTTAACGCTCTACTAAGTATACAAAATTATCTATAGCCTTCTGAATAAATTCAAAAGGCACTAGAGGTTCACTTAATTTATTTATTGGCTTTTCCTACAAATATTGACAGCTGAATACGTGATCTTTAAAGCGTAAATACATACGAGGAACAAATCTGATTAAACTTTTTGCCAAAGAGTAAAGTTGTTTTTAAAAATCTGCTAACGAAGGCAATTTATAACAATTTGTATTATTTTTGAGATCCTCCAAACACAAAATTTTTAGTGACAAAGAGATTTTAAATTTCTCAGAACGTGGATCACGCCTATCGAGAAATGTGAATGATGCGAAACAAAATTTAAAACAGAAACATTAGATAAAGCATGTTACTTAATTAAAACGGAAGTGAAATGGGCAGACTATCAGTTGATTGAGTGATAAGAACCGCACCTGAACCGGAAGGAAATAGGACTCATCAATTAAATTTTTTCCTCTAAACTTTTATCAAAAATCATAAAAGGCTAAAATTGGCTTTAAAAGTTATTTAAAATGTACTACGACTGAATTCTGATTTAAATTTAGGGAAGCTACACGATAGAATGATGGAATAGGGATTGATGGGTTTATTTAAAAGATGAGTCTTGATGAACTGAGAAAGAAATTCGAATAAAAATATTTAAAGAAAAAAAGTCAGATAAATATCATTATTTAAATAATCAAGGCTTTGTATTTGTATGAATGCAGCAGTAGATGATAAAGACAAATAAAACAATTCGATTACCTTTTAATCCCTTAAGTGGTCAATTTTTGGCCCAAACTGTAAAAAAAGAAAAGAAAAAAGCCACATCTTTTTATTGAATATAACTAAGCATATAATACTTAACACAGAATGTGAAATTGGAAGAATTTTATTTTAATGTTCAGTTTTAAAGTTTTCACACAATTTTTTATTTTTATAATTGTGGAACACAATAAACCCTAAATATTTACATTTTATATGTACACTCTACATGCTGTGAAGAATGTTTCACATATCTTAAAAGGATTTCTACCATGCTTACCAAAACAATTCATGATAGTACATCTTTTTCAAACGGTTGTGGATTTTGTATGTGTGTGCATATATATATGCACACACAATTTGAAGCATGGTGTAATATTAAGCATTACATTGCAATGGGGATAGTCGTAATATCGGCTTTTTTGGATTATCTTTCTATTTCTATTTCTACTCAAGCAGCAAATTGCACATTGCCTTGCGAATTCCTGTTCTTTATCAAATATTTTCAAGAATCTAAATTCCTGCCTTTAATAAAAAAATTTCCGCCTTCACCACAAAGTAAATCCCGGATAATAAGTATTTCAATACCTTGGACAAGCTGCTTCTCTTAAAAACACTGGCACTGATAATCTCACTATAAGAAAGACCCTGGGGTACCCCAGTGATTCTTCACTATTTTCGACCCTCCATCTTGTCATCCAATTTCTTCTTTTCTTTTTCCGTCCAGACCACAGACCTATGAATGTTTGGCGCAGTATAGCCAAAACTGTCTCTTGCGCCATAAAACACCAAACTCAACTCAACTCAACTCACTATAAGAATTAAAATAAGGGCAAATCAAAGACAGAAAAAAAGAAATATCAGTACCCACTTTCGGCTGCTCGTACGGTGTACGGGCAAAACCAGTTAAAGGGTTAAGTCTCAGTGATGTTTTATTATATCATTTTTCATGAATAGGAGAGATGAGATGAGATGTTTCAAAATATTAAGAGATTTAGAGCCCAAATTTACTTATATTTATCATTTTTTACAAAATTTTTAGCTTTGAAAAATTATTTTTCTACTTTAATGGAATGAGGTTATGAATGGAATTTAACATATTTTAAACAAAAAATATTAACTGAGTGAAAATTATGTAAAATTTCGAAAATTTCAAAGAAAGTAGTAATAAAATTCCTAGATATATTTTTTGGTACTTGAAACTTTAAGATTACATTTTTTTATATTTGAAACGTTAATTTTTTTTATATGAAAATAATAAATTCGCATAAGGCTATTGAAAATGTATGTGGGTGTTTTTTTCCCTTATCTATTCCTACTTTAAAGTCAAATAATTAATTCAATTTAATTATATTTTTATTCCAAAAAATGGTGTAAGTTTTTAATCTAGATTAATAATAACTGGTTTTAACACATATTATGAGTTTTGTTTTTCAGATTTAACTGTGTATGTAAATGCAATTAAACTTAACTAAATTGAAAATATTATTTACTCTATTTCTTACCAAAAAAAAAAAAAAATCTGCAAAGCTGCTTTTTATTGTTATATTTGCAAAAGCTGCAAATAATGCACAAAATCAGTTTGATATAAAAAAAAGTTTATATTTTATATATTTTATTTTCGTTTTAAAATATGAAAGAACGTTTTTTATTTAGTATCTATTCCTAGCAAATAAATAACTTATAAGATTAATATTTTATTCAAATTTTTAAAGGTTTGGTTATTTGAATCTCCCATTTAATTCGCTTAAGGACTAGGCTAAATGCAACAATATGGATTGGTTTACCTTAAAATATTTAAAATTTATACATGCTAAATATTGCAAGCGAAATTTTTGAGATATTAAATATGATATACTTAAATTATGTACTTAAAATGAATTTAAACTTAAATCATTATATTAAATTTATTATTGTGTCTAATTGCCTTGTTTCAAATTTTTTTATTATAGAAATTAGGGTAAAAACATGAACCACATTTCATTTATAATTAACTGGCATTTTCGTGTTTTAAGAATGAAAGAAGGAAATTTTCTAAAAATAATAATAAACTTTCATTTAAGTAGATAAATAATAAAGAATTCATTATATTTGTGGTTAGGTTTGTGAGTAAGAAAGAGAGAAAGAAAAAGTAGTAACAGTCAAATAATATGAAAAAATGCAAGACAGATATATTTTAGAAAGCGTAAGAAAAAATCCTTTTCTTTAAGACACTTCACGTCAAGAGAAAAAGAAGATATTGGAATTTCTGTCTCAAAGAATTTTCAATCTAATTCATTTAAAACAAATCTTTTTAAACATTCAATAGCCATCACAAAAACATCAGAGAGATCTCTAACAAGATCCAGCCAGCAACCCAAATTTCCTTACATATAAATCTAAAATAAAAGAAAAAAGTCTTTCCAACAGAACTTACAAGGACATAAAAATTCGAACCGAATTCATCCTTTAGCTTGAGCTTGAAAGAAAGACCATCTCGTCGCGGCCGTTGACAATAAGAGATGCATGACTGGAAAGCAAAGAGGCAATTTTCTTACGTTTTAGCTTTTGTGGGAAAAGCCAACTTCGTAACGAAAAAAGGACAGAAAAATCATTATCCTTTTATGT
This sequence comes from Trichonephila inaurata madagascariensis, assembly GCA_019973955.1. Classification (NCBI taxonomy): domain Eukaryota; kingdom Metazoa; phylum Arthropoda; class Arachnida; order Araneae; family Nephilidae; genus Trichonephila; species Trichonephila inaurata. The sequence goes on from BMAV01005284.1 coordinate 422,144, forward strand.
CCGAAAAAAAAGTATATTGAAAAGAAATTTTTGACAGCTCTATTTCTATCCGACTGTCGTATGCCGTTTCTCAAAAGGTGTATATGTTTTAGCTTTCCAAATTCTATTGTGATCTATAGAAGAGATAAAAAGCTTTTCTGTTTGACAAGAACTACTGAAAACTACAACAGTAAGAAGAAGCGGTACTGAAGTATCTCTTTCTAAAGATGCATTATTGAAAAAATTGATGCTTGCTATTTGTTTCAACATAAAAGATTGTATGAATTTCTTATAGAAACTTTCTGGAAAACATAGGCATCAAATATTTATTTATAGCAAATAAATAACAAGCCTTCAATATCTTTTTAAAGATTTTCCTTAGTTCCTGTTTGTATTTTCTTGTTTGGATGAAACGTGGGTAATCTGCATGAGAAAAATGTTAGCAAATTTTTTTTTCAAAGAGAGCATCAATATTTATACTCATCTTGATTAAGCAGAAATTAAACATTTTATTTATTGACAACAATGGGAAAGTAAATATACCTAATTTATTCTTATGCATATTCTTTGAAATAAGAAACAACGGAATATGAATAAATAGTTCAGATTGTTTCCTTGATTTTATATAATGCATAAAGAATAACTTTTTAAATAAATGTTGCTAACAATATAATAAGAAAATGAATAGAAGAGAATGGGTATATATCAACTTCAAAAATGTTGAATAAGATTTATGAATTTCATTACATTAAATATATTGGCTTAAATGACACGATGATACCAATTAACAAAGGTGGCCTAAGTACATTGTAAAGCACAGTAAAACAAAGCTTCAAAATTACATTTTCTTGATATTTCATCTTTTATGTTGCTTTTTTACACTGTTACATTGAATTTGTGATAAAGAGAGTCTTAAAATGTCATTGATTAAGATTATAAAGTTAGTAATCATAATTTTTCACAGCTTTCTGAAAAAACATAGTTAAACTAAAAAACAAAACAGCATAGTAAGCGTTTCTATTCTTTCAATTACTATAAATACTAGTTTTACAGTCTTAAATAGTTTTATCTTCCATGCCATTAACTTAGGTTTGCATTTTATTGTTGAAATGTAAAAAGGCTTCTACAAAAATATATAATTAGCCTTACTCCAACCTCATTTATTTTCGATGTTACTCTTCATTAATATAATTGTAGAAAACTCTTAAGGATGAAATTAATTAATGGAGATAGAAAGTGCGTTGTTTAAAATGAACGTCAAATATTAAAATGCATCCTTAAAAAAGCTTTCAGTTACCAATAGCATGAAAACTATATATAAAAAAAACATTACCGGAAAAAGGAGTTTCAAGCATTGAAAGAGTTTGTGTAAAATAGGTCATACATTTAATTTCGTGAAGTCCAAAAATAGCTTAATAATAGGGAAGTTAACTTAGAATTCATAACTAGGTCTCAGGTATTATTGTTTTTCTGCTTTTTCGCACGGAAAAGGGAAATATCCAAAATATCTTTAAAATACTAATTAGTAATAGTTAAAAAATATTTCTATTTAAAAAATAATAAAAGAGAAACATAGTCGGATTTTAGTAAGTTTATTAAATTGAAGTATTATTGTGAAAATATTATTTAGTGCTTAAAGTTCCGTTTTAGTTTATATTTCCCCTCTTTCTTTTTTTTTCTTTCTATTTTCTTTAAAAATTTGTTTGTCTTTTGAGCTTTAAAGCTTTATAAAGTCATTTAGGAATTTATTTTATTGACTTCTATTTCTTGATCAGTTTTTACAACCCCTCCCCCTTGTCTAAAAATACAAATTTTAAAATTAATTTGTTCCATAGAAAACAAAATAACTGTTTAATATTTCCCAAAATTGAAAAGTTTCATGTTTAAAAAATAATTTTAATTGTGACTGCAATAAAAAAAACCACTTAATACCATATTTGTAAACATTTTATTTCATGAACAATTTTTTTCATGAACATGATTATTTGATAGAATAACATATTCTATCAAATAATCATAATAATTTTTATTTTTCGGAAATTCTAGTAAAAATAGATTATTGACGAGCATTGCTTTGATAAAAAGTCTTTTTTTTCGGAAGAAAAAAAAACCCCTCGAAATGGAATTTGATTTACAGGAATAAAAAAGTTCATTGTTTGAAATATTCATAAATTAAGCCCTTTTTGTGAATGATGAAATAATATAGTTTTTTCCTTAAACAAGGATAAAACATTTGATTTTTTTTAAAAATAAATACAAAATAGCAAGTTCCTTTTTGTACTTATTATGATATAATTTATTTTATAGAACTCATACAGGCTCAAGCAGAATTATTAATGAGGCTTGAAAAAGTATACTAAATTTTTAATTTTCTACTTGAAAACTTCAGTAACATTTGTCTGGGCAATAAATGTACTTCGTCCTTTATATCAAAGTTCTTTTTGCATTTTTTAAATTCCAGTACGAAAGAATCTCTGCAAAATCTAGAGTTTTGTCCTCTTTTACGAGTTTTTGAAAATATTTTTAGTGAAGTAAGAGTATCCCTTGATTTTCTTTGGTCTAACTCTTTTAAGAAACACGTTACAAAGTCTCACCTTTAAATCATCATTTAAGAAAATTTACTAATAGCTTTGCTTTTCATACTTTAATGTTGTTTACATTATTCCTTAACTCGTCTAACTTAACTTTAGTGCTTCCCAGAAGAAAAACAATGCCCCAGTTATGAATTCACGTTATAAAGTATAAATAAGACCACTGTTGTTATTGTAAGCTATTTGCTAAAAGTCGGAGGGAAGTTCAATGGTCACTGAAATAAGTTTTCTTAAATAAAAACGTTAATCATCAAATTATTACTTTATAAACTATTTTAGAAAGTTCTTAGAATGTAATTACGAGTCTAAACGTCTGTTGAAAAAACCTTAACCACTATGTTTTTCGACTGCGAAGTTTACATCGAATTCGCAGCTAAATGGAGGACAATAGCAGCTGACTCATACTGCAAAACATTGCAGAATTCGTGAAAGGCATTAAAAGTCCGTCGACGTAGAAAACTAAGAGATCTCATCAAACAAAAGTACGATGACACCAAGACCTATGCAGCTCACAAAACACAAACGTTGCTACAAAAATTCAAATGGGAGCTTTGGGCCCGCCTACCATTCAGCCCTAGTCTAGCGTCTTGTGATTTTCATCTGTTTGGACAACTAAAGAGCAATCACTCTAATTCACATTTTTAAATCGGTTACTAGCTTATCCTGACTGTATTGAATTTATGAGAAAACTGGAGGAGATTTCTATTTTACTACAATGAAAATTCTTGTTGTATGCTGTAATAATTCTCTAAATTCGTTTGGAGAATACATGAAAAATGACTTACCTTTATGTTTTTAACTAAAAAGTCTATTTCTAATTGTCTTTTTATTATGTCGAATTTTTACTCAAGCATAACTTACTTTTTAACTGGGCTTCATATTTTTATATCGATTTGATACTTTATAAAACATGATGGAATGATGAAGTGCAGGTAAAATTAATTAATACTGAATTGGTGCTTCGAGCAATTTAAATCGAATACAGGAGTTTGTTTAAAAATTATTAATACAAAAATGCAGAAAAGAAATAGATGGTTATGACGAATGATTATTTTTTTAAATAATATATTGATATTATAGGTTATATGAATTTAAAAAAAAAATGAATCGCTGCTTAATAAAAACATCACTAAGGAAATATTATCAGTAATTCTACTACATTCATTACTCATTTTAAAGTATTGATAAAAAAAACTTTAATCAGAAATTTAGAAAAAATATTGAAGTCCAATTGAAGAGTCTAACACCTGTGTGTGTGTGTGTTTGAATGGATATTTATTTTTATTTTCTTATATATATATCTTTAATTACGAATTTTCAATTTTATAAATATGAATATAAGCTTCTTATATATATAAGATTTCCTTTAAAAAGGTTCTAGCTCAATTTTGTATTATAGAAAACCTACATAATCAAAACACAATAAGAATTCACTAATGAACAATAGTGTAAGTTGCATAACCAACTACATCGCATGTTAAACTTATCGTCTTTAAATAAATGTATTAGATTAAAAAAAAAAGAAATTATATACAATGTTAAATTTTCGTTAAAATACAAATACACGAAAAACTATAATAACAAATAAATAAAAACTTAACTTTTATTGTAACAAAAGCTAACTTCAATAAACCTTTAGTTCACAACACAATCCCTCTTTCATCTCTTTGAGAGCCAAAATAATAACTGTTAAAGTTTCTCATTGCTATAAGAATAAGAAATAATCACAAAAGTTTCGAAGTAAATTCACTAGATGGACTCTTTGTTAATACTAAAAATGGAGATCCAAACTTAATCCCTGTTTCAGGAGACAGATTTCAACGAGCCCAAAGAATGAAGAAACGGAATGTCAGGTTTCAAATATCTCGGAAGGGATTTTGTTCCAGATCACAAGTTCAAATAGTTCCGGAAGATTGCAAAATACATTTTTCTCTTTTGAGAAATAAAATAAAAATAGATGAGAAATAAAACTAAAGGCTTACAAAAGCCCGGAATAAGTTTTGTTGTTTTCAGTATTCACGCCTTTTAAAATTTATTCTAATTGTATTATTTTTAATGTTCTTATTCAGCTATAAAATTATTCAAAATTCTATAAATAAGTACAATTATTTTTAGATGCATAGTTATAGAGAAAAATAAATGTCTTCACCAAACGAAGATTATTTTTAGTCTTTTAAATGTTAAAATACAATATCATTATTTTTCATTCTTAAGTTATCTAAAAGAATGAATGCGATGCATCAAATATATTTAAGTTTATACAAAGTTAGGATTTTGTAATAGTAAAGAAAATACTATTTAAAAAAGAAGGGCATATTTTCTCTAGGAAAGCAACAATAAATGTAAAATGTATATAGAAAATAAATAAAAATAATAATAACCTAAAAATACATGCTTATCTCGTTTATTTATTATTGAAATAAAAATGGTCAGCAGCGTGTTCATGAATTTATTTCTCTTTTGTTATAATTTTCTTTAAGAAAAAAAGCTATTTCTGTTAAATTTTAAAATTTCTTACATACTGAGATACTTTTGTTTTAAATTAAAAAAATTATTTTAATTTAAAAATTTATATGTATTAAAATATATATATATATTTTTTGAATTTTTAAAATTTTTTAAAGAAGTGCGTGGAGGTAGAGTATTATAAATTTTTTTCGCAGTTTTGCTGAAATTCTTAGCTAATGCATAATCTATACTTAGAGAATTAGCATCATTTTGATATTCAGCTCTTTATTTAGTAAATTCGAAATTGTTTTTATTTCCAAATTTAAAAACTCTTCTCAGTAACTTATTTATATTAAAATACTAGTATACATTCAGTTTTTTAGTTTGGCTTAAATTCACATTGAACTAAAAATTGCTCAACTGCTTTTGGCGACGAACTTCATAATTGTAAGCCATGGTCAGGTGATGAGGATGACTCCTGTGAGTTGGTCGCTCACTCTCCTATATTCTAAAACCACAGGAGATAATTGAGACTCAGTTGAATTTAACCAACAGCAACTTCCATTATTCTGCCCCATCGAACTTAAGTGGAATTAGCAGTCAAGCTTGCAACCCGCTTGAGAATTCCTGACCACATAGCTTTCGACCTTAATGATTAAGCTAACAAGGCACATTTAAATGTAACGAGAAATATTTTTCTCCTTTAAAAATTATAATTATTTTTTCGAAGTAATGGGAGTTATTACTATTAGTTATTGTAGTACTCTTTAACCCTAGAAAGACTGGAATTTAATATATACCTATATTGCCCAAAAGCAGTCAAAATGACTGCATTGTGAAAGAATGATTAATGTGTAAAGAAATTTCTTTAAAATTAACTTTTGATATTTTTTATATTATTTACAGTCATGTAACAAGTTATTAGTAAATATTACCAATGAAAAAAATTTACTTCACTTGGAAAAAAATATATTCTAAAAAATTCTAAGAAATTGTGCATTATATGTGCAATTTTTTTTCTAATTGAAAGTAAAACGTAGTCAAAATGACTTCCTTGGGCAATCTAGTGTTAAAGAATTTTTGCTGACTTGAAATTAATACTAGACTCTCTTAATTATTTATAACCTACAGGTTTATTAAAATATGTATTACAAATAGTCAATTGAGCTGTATATAAGTGCTATATTTGAAAAATAAAGCTATTAGCAAGATATTTTTACGATCTCTTAGATTTAAAACTTATCTTTTTATTTAATCAATCTATTTTTTTCATCTCTGTAATAACGAGTTAAAAATGAAATAAAAAGAATGCGTTTAAAGATATTTTTAAATAGTTTGATAAAAGATTTAAAAAAAAAATTTTACAAATGAAATAATACGTTATTTCAGTTGATATTAAGAATGAGATACTTTACTCAAAAAAAATTAATTTATATTAATTGTTACGTTAGTTCTTTTAAAAACAAATCCCATTTGTCATCACGTAATCCGGCAATTTAATGAAGACAGCACTTCATTAAAAGAATTAAATTATACGCGTTTTTCTTGGTTATTAATTACCCTTTGAAGCATTGTATTTTTTTAAACATCTCTTACATGCATCTTAAAACGAAATTGTCACAAGTGTTATAAATGTGGCTTTTTTAAATGATATATTTTCTACCTTCATCTATGAATTTTTAACATTTCATAATTTAACTATGGAATGAGGATAATTATACAATTTATCACCGACCTAAGAAACGTTGTAATTATATCTTAGTAATGCTTGAACAAGCTCTCTCTCTCTATTTAGAAACAATATTTTTTTATTATTTTGACAAATTACACTCTTTGAATAATCTTTATTTTAATACACTAAAAAATTTCATTGCCTTCTTAATCTTTTAACTTGTACCTGCTTCTTGAATTTTTGAAAGAAGCGGGAATGGTTATTTATTACCAGAAATATAAAGCGAAAATTTGACTCAGTAGTAATTACACTTTTGCCATTGCACTTATTTAAATGAAATGATTATCTTCAAGTGTATAATAGCTGTTACATTATATTGAGTAGTCTGTTGTATAAATACTTATAGTATAAAAATATGAACATCATTTTATTATGAAACATATGAATAGAAAATATTCACTTAAGTGTGCATAATAATAATTCACAGTATATGACGAAAATAATCACAACCTAAATGATACCTAAGTTTAAAATCTACAACTATATTTTCAGAGAAATAGTTGCAAATTTGCTCAAATATAGTTTAAATTCAATACTTAATGTAAAAGAGGTAAGACTTTCATCTGATATATAGCAATTAATTATTAATTAACAGCATTCTAATGAAAAAAAAACATTATTCAACTGTTTTTATTTTTAAAATGCGAAAAGATTTGGGAGTTGTTTGTTAGAAATTTAAAGCTACTAAATAATTCGCAGTAAAATTATACGATCTGAAAATTTTATTTCTGTTATTATTTGGGCTCAATTTAGTAATTGCTTTCAACATGACCATCGATTGCTTTTAACTTCTTTTTTCTCAAAAAAAGGAACGTTTTTGGTACACTCACAAAAAAAACTTAAAACCCCTGTGCACTTAAAACCCATTATCTCTTGATTTCATCTTTTCTTATCAATCGAAATCAACAGGAAAGTGGAAAAAAAAAATATTTTCTATTCTATAAAATGTATGTTGTTGAAATTTGTGACCTTTGAACCTTTCAAGATTATTCCACAATTAGATTACCGTTTCATTAGCTTTTCAATTCCTCAATAAATTTTTACTGTAAAGAATTTTTTCTCTAGGTACAGAAATATGTTAATATTTCTTCAATTACTTTTTGAGCCTTATTGTAAATTTTAAAACAATTTATTACATTTTATTCATGATGATTGTTGGTAGTTCTTTGTAACAAATTTCAGTGAGAAATCAAATAAGTGTGTGTTGAAAAGAATAAATACATTAAGATTTTAATTTTAACTCTTTTCTTTTACACATTTAGTATATAATAAATAATTAGTATATATATACCACTTGTGTAATATTTTAGAACCTATTATATTTTTTTTGTGTGATAAGTAATAAATATGAGATAATAGCTGCTTTATTGATTTTAAAAACCAGCTTTTACACACATATTGCTTAAAAAATGTATGCTTTTATATATGCATATAAATATAGAGAAGTATTAAAATTAATTTGAAATTAACCTAAAACAATATATTCTAAAATTATCATAATTGTTATGTACTTATCATCCATACCCTCACGCACACGCATTAGCACTTTTTTTGCACTCTAATATTTTTTAATTTTCTACATTAAGTAAGTATTATTAGTTAATTTTTTTCTTGTTATATTTTTATTTAATAATAGCATTAGTGTAATTAATTTAATCTTCTAATGATGGCATGTTCATAGTCACAGGTGAAGGTTGGCTGGTTTCACAACAACCTGCAATCTTAATTCCTAAGGCTAAGAGTTTGCTATTGTACTTTTGTGGCTACTTATTTCTTACCTATGCCGTCTGGTTGTACTTCTATTTATGCTTAGCTTATTTATAATTTTTTTGTTTTTATATGCATATATACAAATATTTATAAACCTAAGTATAATTGGTCAGAACAGTAAGAAATATTAGCCACAGTAGTACAATAGAAAACTCTTGGCCTTAGGAACCAAGATTGTAAGTTTAAATATGTTTTTTGGTCAGCCAACCTTCACCTATAATTTACCTACACACACACATGTATATATATTTAACAACTACTTCTACAAAACAATCGTTAGGATAACTCCCCAAAATTAGGAATTTTTTCCAATTATTCAATTATGGTGTTTATTGAATTCACACAAACAAAATGCAAAACACTTTATTTTAATTATCTATATTGCAGTATTCAATATTAAAGAAGAGAGTGGGCTTAAAATTTTTCATTTTTTAAGCATTTTATTTAATGAATATATTTAAATATTTCTCAAAATAAGAATTACATTAAATAAGAAGTTCTGCAACCGTAGAAAATTATCTCTAAATGTTATATCTCATAGTAATTAAAATAATTACTATAATATTGTTACGACTTAAACATCAATCATAAGGTAACTGAAATGTAGATGGCATGGATGCTTTTTAACATACAAATTATGCAATGTAACCAGGTTTTTTTTTTGTACAAAAATTACCCATGAAACCTTAGAAAAGTTTAATTTAGGTTTGCATTTTTTAAAATGGGATTATGATGAGCTATAAAATGCCACGATTGCATAAATTCATATCAAAATTTCAACTAAAAGATATAATTAGCAGTACTTAATTAAAATAAGTATTCTCTTATATCATAGAATCACTTTTCATTATATATTTAAAATTTGATTTTTCACTTTCATTGTCGTCACTTTCAGATATTTTTTTTTTAAAAAAAACAGCTATATAACGAAATAATAATTAAAACTCACTTGTAAAATTAATATTATATTTCCCAGTTAGCTTTGAAAAGAAAACAAAAATGGTACTTACGTATTATCGCAACAATCGCCAACGTTCGATAACTCGCCAAGTTAACAACCGCAATTCTGCATGTGTCGTATGCGCTTAATTGGCAATCATGTGCTTCGTTTCATATAATGTCACCAATAAGTAGCGATAATACGTAAGTATCAAAAAAATTTTAAAAATTACAACCGCTGATAAATTAATTCAAATTTACAATGCAAATAGTATACTCACTATGCAAAGAGGTTTTAAAAACCACCTTCAAAGTACATTTTAATATTTAATTCATTTTAATAATTTAACATCTCTGCAATATAAAGGTAGCTTCTTAGTAATATCATGACTCACGCTTTAACAACAAGTCAGCAAAAATTTCCTAATAACGAAAGGGGTCCCTTAGGGTACACAGTTAAGAATGTGGAATGTTTTCATTAAGAAATACCTTCGAATTGAGTCCAGACATGTATCTTCAATTATAACATTTTTATCACTATTTATTAATATATGCAGAATGCTACATAAAACACAGTATGAAAACGGGAAACTTAAAATGATTAAGATTCCAAACGTTCTTAGTGTTTTGCTTTATTCAAATTGTGCGTGTTTATGTGTGGGTGTATAATGATTCTCTGTTTCAATTCTTTTGTAAAGAATATCCTTTAATTCATTTTGCTCTAGAGCATCGCATGATACTTAATTCTTTTTATTTGTAGGGTTAACCGGACAATTTTAACTGCAATCTTATTCTTCAAAAAGTGCTGCTTCGTCACATCTTAATGGCAAGCTGACACAGTCTAGCACTAGACAC